>JAWWQZ010000253.1:0-59687 GCA_033815515.1 Cryptocheilus praepositus
AAGGAAAGTATGCCTTGTAACAATATTGCTTGATTCCAATTTTTTTGAAATTGTTTAGTTTCGAGATATCAAGCTTAACGAACTCTTTTTCAACCTCATCATCTTCTATCCTCTCTGGAAACATATCCGTATCGTCATCATTCGTAGGCCCAACATCGATATTATATTCTTCTTCTTCTTTAGAAGACTCTTCGCTACTACTATCATCATTTTTTGGGTTGTCATCTTCTGTAGCGTCTACATTGATCTCTTCTTCGGTAGTTTCAATTTCCTTTACAAAAATGCGTTTTGCTGACGATAATCTTGTAATTCTTCTTCCTAACATCTCAAGAAATTTTTTATCAAGACAAGCAATTGCTTCTTTTTCATATTGTTTGAGTTTGATTGTAAGAACATATTCTTTTCTGTATATTCCATCTGTGTACCAAACTATCTTTAATGCTAATCTCATCAATACAATCTTCAAGTTATTTGATTAAAAACCTTAAGTAAATTGTCAGGAGGAGTATTTTTAAAATGTATATTAAAAAAAGGAGTTTTAATACTTCTTGAAGCAACCATCAAAATTTCTCTTAATCTAGGTATACCAAGTGTAACATTCTTTTCTCCTACACCATCCAAATGGAATGTATTAAGTGTCATCCGCGTAAAGGCTCTCCCACAGATTGTCCAGCTAATACACCAACAGTTCCTGGATCAACTAAAGCTCGTTGCAACCAATAACCATCATATTGGATATTGATGTATCATTTATATTACTAATTAAATTCTTAAATTACCGATTAGAAATCTCATCAGTCTTAACATCTCCAAAGGCATTTTGGTACTTCTTATAACAATTCTCAATTAATTCGTAGTTTTTTGTATAAAATTCAATATCGTTTAAATAAACAGACTTAGTGCAATCGAGACCATCTTCTCCATATAAAAATTGTATTATTTTCTCACATTCAGGACAGATAAATCATATTCAACTTTAATTCCTTCTAAATGTAGCCGAAGATCTCTGTAAATATCCTGAGCTGAAGTTTTTGACAGCAGTATCAATTAAACCTTCAGACCTGCCATACAATGGAAAAAATACTCTGCTGGGTTAATTCCAGATAAAAATCTTTGAAAAACAAAACCTCCTGATGCAGGGGATGGTTCAAGCGGCTTAAAACACGGAAGTGTTCTTCCACTTATCATCAAAGGAACCCTTTTACCTTCAAGCTCCTGCTGTCCTAAAGACCCCATAATTTGGCTGAGATTGACTGAACTACCTTTTGCACCCGTAATTACCATAAGTACCATATTATTTTTAGGAAACTTTGAAATGAGACCATTAGGTATGGCTATGTTAACTATTCGTGTTGTTACCGTATTCATATATTTTCTCACAACTGAATCCAGATAAGCAATTTTCGACGCATTGTAATAATAAATCGGATCACTCTCAAAGAAAGATTTTTGTATCAAGGAAGCTTCCCGATTACCATCTAAAATCACATCTCTACGGTGTATATCTGCTGATTTGTCAAGCAAAAGATCATCAATTCCAACAGTAAAGCCGTATAATCGCACTTCACTCGGTATTAAACTCTAATAAATGTTCGCTCAAAACTCACTAAATGCATTCGCTGTTAATCTCTAAATATTCGCTATGAGGTACACACTGTTACGCTTGGAGGTTTCGCAAAGACTCACTTCTTTTATTATCGCGCTCAACACTTTTATATTGATTGGTTTCTAGAACATTCCTAATAACGAAATAGATACATGCATTCTTTCTCACTCTCTCACTCTCGCTTTCTCTCTCTCTCATACGCACACTTTCTCATTACTCGTTCGTACAAAATCACACATCCTACACTCGGCCATCCTGCAGGAGCGCATGTCCTCAGGCGCTGTCATTCTCACTATCACTGTTGCATACATCGTCACTATCGCACTCATTATCACTACAGTCATTTCTCCATGGCTTTATATGATCCACTGGAGCAGTTGTCGTGTGAGGTCCCTCAGAATTTCCTACTTTCTCAAGTATATAGCGGTCGTATCGCAAGGCTCTCGTTATGGTGTAAGGTCCCAAATATTTAGAAGCAAATTTTGATCCAGGTTGCCGCTGCGTTCTTAATATGGCCACTAATTCTCCTACACTATATTGTTTTGCCCTTTTTCGTTTCTTGTTATAGGTTCGCCTGTTCTCTGCCTGTACCTTAGCTATGGTCTCTTTTGCATGTTCGCGGATATTGTCACGGGTCTCATCATGTATGCGCTGCCACTCATCTTCCACTAGTTGGCGTAATGATTGGTCTTCTGCCAACTTCATTTGTGTTCCAAACATTACGTGAAAGGGTGTCGTACCAATACTCCTGTTGGGGGTAGAATTTAAATATTTTTGCGCTGTATCGATATGCCGGTACCATTCTTCTGGTCTTGGTGCTGTCATTTTGGTGAGGAGAGGTATTAAAATACGATTTACTCGCTCGACCTGCCCATTGCCACGTGGTGTACCTGTGGTAATTAGTACATGTTGTATTTTCTCTTGGCGGCAATAGTCCTCAAATGCATGCGACGTAAACGCTGTTCCTCTGTCTGAAATTAGACGACTCGGATTTCCGAAAACGACAGCCTGGCTTGCTAATCGACGTAACACTTCCGCTGTGTCGGTTGACTTTGTCGGGTACAGCCAAACGAATTTGGAGAAGGAATCTATGACAATGAATATAAATCGATAATTTTTCTTTGTAGATGGAATAGGTCCTATATGATCTATGTGATATGTGTGTAATGGCACTTCTCCTTTCTCCAACGTGTTCAACCATCCCTCTTGCTTCCCTGCTTTTCTTTCCGCTAAAATACAATCAACGCAATTTCGAATAACTTTTTCTACCTGGGCTCGCATATTCGGAAACCAATAATCTTTTTTTAAGAGTAATTCCGTTTTGTTTGCCGCAAAATGGCCACGCTCATGTGACCGCCGAACTACTTGCGATTGCATTGCCTTCGGGACTACTAAACGAGGTTCACATTCTACAATTCGATACAATAAACTGCCTTTTACGACATAATCTGGGACACCTTGATCTTCCGTAAGATTAATTATTCTTTGTAGGTCTCTATCGCCGCATTGTGCCTTTCTGAGCTTTTGAAGAACGCACTCTTCGCTTTCATTTACAAAATAACAAATTGGAAGCGGATTTCGACTAAGGGCGTCAACATGCGCCATACTTTTTCCAGGCCTATGCTCTATTGTGTATTGGAATTCTTCTAAGAGCAGAGCCCATCGCGCCACTCGAACACACAAATCTTTCTTAGTCATTGTAAGTGTAAATGCACGGCAATCGGTTACAATTTTAAATGCTATACCTAAGAGATATATTCGAAATTTCTTTAACGCTTTTACTATTGCTAGAACCTCTAATTCATATGACGTGTATTTTTCCTCAGCGCTGGTGGTTTTTCCGCTCGCATAGTACACAGGGTGTAAGTTTTTGGTGTCGTTATCACGCTGTAACAATATACTTCCATAACCATCTTTTGAGGCGTCAGTGTGTAGCTCCGTCTCTGCGCCTATTTTGTATATACTTAAAATTGGTTTGTCTGACAATGATGCTTTTAATGATTCGAACGCTTCTTTTTCTTCTCTGCCAAATCTGAATTTTGCCTCTGCTCTCAACAAATTACTTAACGGTCTCGCTATTCTGGAAAAGTTTGGGATGAATTTACGAAAATATCCAGCTAAGCCTAAAAAACTTTGAACTTGTTTGATCGTTTTTGGTTCTGGAAACCTTTTAACTGCTTCAGTTTTACGTTCCGATGGATGTATGCGTCCATTTTCAATTACATGCCCAAGAAATTCTACGCGGGATTGTAAGAATTGGCATTTTTTCCAATTTATTTGAAGTCCGAACTGTGATGCTACATCTAGAACAGTTTTCAGCTTTTCTAGTCCAGTTTCACAATCTAAGGAAGGAATTATTAAGTCGTCCATGTATATTAACACTATTTTCTTCACTATCAGAGGTCTAAATACAGTGTTTATGAAACGTTGGAATACTGCGGGAGAGTTGCAGAGTCCAAAAGGAACTTTCAAAAATTCATACTGTCCATCCGGAATAATAAATGATGTAAACTTTGTACTGTTTTCGGCTACCGCAACGTGAAAGAATCCGTTTTTCAAATCAATTGTGCTAAAAATCCTAGCGTTTTGCAAAGAATCTAAATGGTCTTCAATTAATGGGAGCGGGTATCTATCTTTAATTATTTTCTTATTAATTTGCCGAAAATCTACACAAAGTCGAGTCGTTCCGTCCTTTTTCGGGGTTAATACTACAGGACTCGCATACTCAGATAATGAAGGTCGTATAATGCCGTCTCGCAACCACTCGTCTATTTGCACGTTCACCTTTTCCTTATCCGAAGGTGATAGCCGTCGCGCCCGTTGATAAACAGGTTCGTCATCCTTGACAACGATTGTCATTTTGATCGGTACTTCACATGTTCTAACGGGATTGTAGTTTTGCACCATTGACCCAATTTCATTCATGTATTTCTCGTCTCCAATCGCTAGTCCTTTGTCTGTGTTCGCATCGTACTCTATATTAAAAATCTCAGGGACGTCACTACGCTTTCTCTGTATCGCGGTAATGCTTCTCGGAGTATTTACATCTCTGGCTTCTATCTCTGGTTCTTTTAGAAAATGCGCACCTAACAGAAAATCACACCGCATGAAATTATCCGGGACTACACCGATATTAATCGGATGCGCAATGTTGTTGATACTAATGTTCGTGGCAAATTCACCGATTGTTTGAATTCCTTTAGCCCCTACACTATCAAAACTGACTTGCGCTTGTTGTAATTGTGGCGCACCCATTTCCACATATTTACTTGCACGCATCAAGCACATATCACTGCCGGTATCTAACAATGCGACTACCTTAACGCCATTAATAAATACATCCTTATAATACTTTACATCTAATGTTTCGGACGCTACACAATTCTGCGTTGGACGCTGCCAACCTGTCGCTGGTGTTCTCGAAGGGCACGCTGCCGCTTTGTGTCCATATCCTCGACACTCGAAACACTTGAACCCTTTCTCTCGCGTAGGACATTCTGGTTCGGCGTGACTTTTCGAACCACAGCTTCGGCATCGCGCAATCATGTTTGTCCCCCGTTGCGTAGTCGAGTTGGTAAGTCCGTTGCTGCGTCCCGCTGCTGCCAGCCCGTGTGGTAATTGTCTCCTGTTGTCGCGGATCGTCGCTGCGCCGATGTTTCCCTTGCTTCTCCATTCCACCATTTCGAAAGCTTTTAAGAGATCTGATTTGGCTGCAAATCGATGCATCCGCGCCTGGTCTCTTAAATCTGCATCGGGAATGCCGCGGATCAAGTTTTCTACCATTTCTTCTTCGTCAATTGGTACTCTATTTGCCAAAATAATTTTGTCATGATAATAATCACTAAATGCTTCTGTTCTTCTCCACGTACGCTCCTCGAAATGGGATCTTCGCTGCGCTTTTCCGGGCTCGCTGTTGTACATGTTCCGCATTTCTGATAGGAATGTGTCGATGCGCATTTCTAGATGTTGGGGTTGCGAATGGAACCAATCTAATGCATCTCCCTTAATGGATGATCCTATTAAATATTTTGTTTCTTGCTCCGATAGGTGGTATTCGGTCATCAGCCAACGCAATTGCCTCTCCCATCTTACGTATGCTCCTCGGTTGCCGTCGAAGTTTCCCAAAAGTTCTCCTATTTCTCGTACGCTGAGCCTGCGCTCGTTGGGCGTCACGCGGACTGTTTCAGATGATAATTGACCTGGCTGTGCGGATGACGACATATTGAACTCTTGCATCCGTCGCAACATCTCAATCTCTCGGTGGGCTATCTCTAATTCGCGATTTGCCAAATCTCTTTCACGTCGCGCCATGATCAATTCTCTGCTCACCCCTGCGCCTTCCTCAATCCTGTTGTTGTCCATCGCTGCTCCCGAGTATATGTCTTGTTCGCTCATTCCTAGGTTTTCGGCTTCGCATACGGTTCTTTCCATTGTGTTACGAGATAATATCCGCGTCAAAAACTGCTTTTTATTTCCCTTCGTGGAGAGACCTGTCGCCTTCAGAATTGCTTGCAGTTCACAGATTCTTAATTTCTGCAGAATTTCTGCATTCATTACACTACAACAGTTTGATTTCACGCACACTACTTTTGCTATACCGTTTGTATTCACGACGTCGTATCACCAATCAATTGTTACCGACTGTTTGATCAATATCCCGGCTGAGCCCCCAAAATTTGTAGGATTTTTTGATTGGAATGATATTAAACAGTTTTAAACACAAAAGTAGTAATTGTAACGTTTCTCGCACTTCACTCGGTATTAAACTCTAATAAATGTTCGCTCAAAACTCACTAAATGCATTCGCTGTTAATCTCTAAATATTCGCTATGAGGTACACACTGTTACGCTTGGAGGTTTCGCAAAGACTCACTTCTTTTATTATCGCGCTCAACACTTTTATATTGATTGGTTTCTAGAACATTCCTAATAACGAAATAGATACATGCATTCTTTCTCACTCTCTCACTCTCGCTTTCTCTCTCTCTCATACGCACACTTTCTCATTACTCGTTCGTACAAAATCACACATCCTACAGTAATATACATTATTCCCAAACTCAGTGTTCCATATAGGTTTTTACACTCCTTACTAGTCTGCATTTATTTCTGTACCTCTAAATTCTGTCCCCATATTTTTATTATCCAACATTTATTCTCTCCATTATCGGTGTCGACATTAGACGTTTGTCAATAAATACAACTATACGACCAACCATGAGCAATGGCGACAGCAAACGCACGAGTACATAAGACAACCTGGACGCTCTCGGCTATCGGGTAATGCTGGAACGACGACCATCGTACAGAAGAGATTGCTATTCAGGTATGGATGACATTGTACTATACAAGAGGTAATGTGATAACGGAAATTTCGTAGCGTGGAATATGTCTCCAAGGTGGCTCGTCACATCTAGTTAGTTACAGGATGATTCAAATTTCTGAATACAACTATTGCAACTTATCTCTACTCTTAACACAGGTACTCTTGATATCTTTCGCCTTAGCAACGCTGCATGTGTCATACGTAAGGGAGACGGCGCGGTACTACCACCAGTCGGCCATACGGATTGCAGAGGACGAAGTATTACTATTGACTACCCTGTGATATTCTGCTGCACCAATGGGAGAGAATGAAGCTTTGGTGTAGTTTGTCCTGCAGTTCCTTCGGAGAAGATGTTAAACATGGGCGCAATGCTGAAGAATCAATGACGTAACTCATAACAATTCAGAAATATGATTTCGTTCCTTGACGTAAAATAACGAATGGACGGAAGTAATTTGACTGAGGACGGCTGGAATTAACGAAGCGATTATAAGTTTGCAATTCTCCAAATGTGGATGGTCTAATAATATCATTGCCAGTATTTCAAAGTTTTGAAGCAATGTAATTGGAGGCAAATAAAACTTATGCCCAAAGCCATGTTAAATATTGGAGCCAGAAAGAAATTAATTATGTACCGCATGCAACACCACTCCAGTAACTCGTGGAAGAATACAATACATTTGTCGCTAGAAAACGATTTCTGCTTCTTTCAGGAATCCAAAGAGTGATTTATCATACGAAATGAAAGGAATCCTCCCGTTTTGATCATTACATTCACCGTACCTCCTTGCCTTAAGTATAAAGTTTGGTACCTCTAGTTTATCATATTCTACTAAGGAAATAGATTTTAATGTAATGAGATTACGCCAGTTATGACTTGGAGTATTCACCCGATTCGAGGTATGCAGCATCGCACAAACATGGTTACTGTCAGTACTATATAAATATCGATTTTACACGCTTAGCCATTCAAGCAACAATGATCTTGGTGATTTTTAACCAACAAGGTGGGGTTACCGTACGAATATTTGATGTGTACAGGGGGTGTCGTAAAAATCCGGACAAACCAAACATTGTTTTGCAACATAATTTTTATTGCAATAATATGTAAGTAAAATTTTTTTTTTGTTACTGTATTGTTTGTTGTGTCATAAAGAAAACATTCACTCAATATAACCCCCCTCTGCTTCAATGACCGCCTCCATTCTCGTTCTAAATCTGTCGCAGGCCCGTTTTAACGAGCCTCGGTCCATATCGGTGTATGCCACTTCAATAGCGGCTCTTAATGATGAGACGTTGGGATGTCTGGACTTGTTGGTGACCCTTTCAATCACGCTGCATACATAATAGTCGAAAGGATTTAAATCTGGGCTGTTGGGAGGCAGAAAAGCAGGTTACAGCGTTCAACTCGCTTTGTCCTGGCAGCTTCGGAAAGCATCTGTCTCACTTTTATTGCATAAGACTTTTAGCGGAGGTCCTCCTCCTAGATTCAACGCATAGTTTTTTCGCTTACAGCGACAATCGACGACAATTTTCGGATCGACTACCCTGGATCTTGAAAAATGAGCGCCTGAGCCCGTTGAATGATTTCGGGCGTCCTGAAAACGCGCTCCTTCGAGTGACTTTTCCTGGCCGGTGTTGCGAAACATTCGCTGGACTTCTGAGACTCGTTATATCTCGCGACATCATACACAGTCGATCTTGGGTATCCGAAGAATCGAATCATATCTGTCGCTGAGCGCCCTGCGCGAATTCTTTCGATAATCGCGGCTCTATGATTATACTCTGCACTTTGGTTTAACATAGTTACAGTTTCGAGGTTATGAATGTTTATTGCATGCTTCAAATTATTTCGTTGCCAATAGCGACATCTCCAAGTGGTATAGAACGACGGGAAATTTAAATGGAATTTTGTCCGGATTTTGGCGACACACACTGTATTGGAAAATTTCTTGTTAGTATTAAATATGCCTGTGGTAGTCGGTTCCGTTGAGTTTAGTTGTAAAAAATTGTAAGCGAATATACGAAATAGAGGGAAAGTTTGCTGAAATATTCAATGGTGATTGAGAGTGTTTTTTTCACATATTTTACTTATTAATTCATTTCTACTCTTACTTTAATTAGTAATAGGCTGACCAAATATGTTTCAATTATTGTACAATTCTTACAGTGGAGTATTTTAATAAGTTTTAATTTAGACTCCAAATAATATTACATATGCAATAATTGTTTATTAGAATTTAGTGCATTGTTGCACTTAATATTTTCAATACATACTAATTCATAGAATAATTAATAGGAGAAATTTTATAAGTGGGATTCTAATGAACATTCATTACTTCTGTCTACACTTGTAGTTGAATTTATAATTTCTAAATTTATAGCGCAAATCTGTTTATTTTAATTCGTGTGATACAATTTTTCGTCAGTTCATGTCTTCTCCTACAGTATACTAATTACTTCATTGCAGATAGAAACTTTGCTGGTTTACACCGTACTGAAATAAAATCATATATTATTAAAGGAGTCAAATACACTGATTTTTGCAAATCCTGCAATCAATCAATAGTAAATTATTTCATGATTGGTGTCACGAAACATTTCACATAAAGCAGACCGGTAATGTCATTACGCTATTACCCTTTACAAAAGTTACCTCTGTTGCCTTAACTTCAACCGTTAAAAACATCTAGAAATTCAACAATATATTGTTCGTATTTACGCAATTATATTGGTGATGTATATCAGGTCAATGCATATGTTGACTTAGGATGCGCGACAACAATATAAGTTATGTTTAAGGTGACCCAGGTTTCTGCTTCCTCTATGGGCCTGTGTCCTGTTGGCTCTGTCTCTGGAATGAAGAATACCGTCTGTCTGCTGCCCTGCATGCACAAAGTCTACGGTGTTTTCGAAATAACATTTATCATTAGAAACAGTCTATCCGATAAAAGAAGAATAATTCCTAAATTAATCCTAACAGGTTATGTCTGCAGTATATGTAAGAGTTACCTGTATTTTGTACACGTAGATATATTGAAAACCTCTGGTGAAATTGTGAAATTGTTGTAACAAGCGTCGGTGTAGTGAGTATTAACCCTATGAGGCTTGAAATGCTGAACAATTGAAATTGTGTTACACGGAGTATAAAAGTAGACACATTATTATTAAAAAATTATCGATGGCAGATGTATTTGTTGGAAAGATGAAATTACAATATATGTCCAGTGAAACAGATACAGTTGCGGCGTGCAGCAAATGGGAAACACAAGATAAATCGGCAAAGTGAGACTTGATTTTAAGTATATCGCAAAGTGAACGAAAGATAAGTTAAAGAAAGCGAGGCAGTATTCCCTGCCTGGTTCAAATTATAAGCAATTTGTGCATTAAAAGGTCCTGCAATGGAGGCTACGTCGCTATGGCAACTGATGTTACAAAGAATCCAAAGACGGGATTAAATCAGAGATCATGCGAACAAATAAAGTGATGCTGCTTATAAGCTTGAGGAGATTAGTATACAGATAACAGCAGATTTATTGTCCATAATATTCGTGTACAGTTTAACTGCAAGCAACAAAAATTTTTGTCGTGCCATAGAGTTTGAATACAGTTTACCAGATCCAGAGTCACGAATATTAGGCCAAAGAAGGAATTTATGCAAAAAAATACACGCTCACACAATTTGAAATTTCGAGAATGCCTTGTACACACCCGGAAAGAGCAATGTACAAAGTGGAAGCAAAGATTGTAGACTTAACAAGCAGAGTGATCAGGGGGGTCAATATCAGATAAGATTTAACCCAGATATGGTAGGCTACATATGCCAAATGATGGGACGAATAGCATGAAAGCGTGTTGCCTACATCTGCACGAGAAAGAATAATAATGAAATTATGAAGCAGAAGGAACACAAAGGAAACTCCTATTACATAGCAGTCAATGTAGTAGAAGACAAAACGTTATTTTCACTCGGATCATCACATACACTCATTCTTGCAAACACCCTGTTGCATCGCAAGCGTACAAAGTGCAGTGTCTCTGGAAAGTGTCCGATCACACATCGTCATCGTCTGGCACATAAGGAGATTCCAAAGACATTGCAATACACCTTGAATCTATCCATGTGGCCAGAAACGAGACAGGAGGACCCCGTACATACCAGCCTGTGATGTGTCACTCCTCCCCCAACCCAATATGGGAGGCCTCAATAAAGGAGGCTCCAATAGTGGAAGGAGGAACACTTCTCATTCTACCATCAAACTTTGAAACACTTCGCTTTGAACCACAAGACAAGTTTCTTCGCATTCATGACCACACAAGTGTAGGGATATAAGATGTTAGGTGATTTCGAAGTGTGATGCGGAATTATATTGAGTAGAATAATTTATTGAAAGATAAATAAAAGACACTAATTATACATATAAATACAAAATAAAAATAGAACTATGGCAATCCGACTACTATTCGGTAAACGGCAAGAAAACGTATCTATACTGGACTGAACTACTCTCTCTGAACTTGACTGAACGACAATTTAAAACTCTCTGACCTATTACTCAACTATCTCTAAACGAAAACTCTATCTCCTCGCCGGGCCGTTGCTATGCACCCCCGTCCTTCCCCAAGGGTTCGGCATCCAATCATTCGTAAAAACACGCATCCTCTCATTCTTACCTACATTCTCTCTCGCTCACTCTAAATGCGTTACAGTCGACACGCGCAATAATGAGACATACGTCACGCATTCTTCAAACAAAACCACGCTATCATTATACTCGCAACAATCGGTCGCAGCCACTCATACACACACACACATTCACACTTCCTACATTTATGCGACACATCTACGGCCGTTTTTTCTGATGCTACACAAGTGACATCCTTTTTCACGCTAGGACAATTCGCACACATCATCACAGTTTTGCAAAGTAAATTGTGTATACAACGACAAAGTGCTTTCATTTAAACATCTTAAGTATCCAAAACGGACTTACGAATAATCTCCCGTCGCGCAATCCGCAAATTGCCAATTTCCGATCGAAGATTTCCAACTTTCGGTGACGTGGTCAATCATTGGATCCGTTGTATCGGACGCGAAACTCGAGATAAACAGGATACATTCAAGCCAACTGGAGGAAAACTAGTGTCTAGATTGCGGGTGTAATCGTTAGACTTTCTGATTCTGACGTATACGAGCTAACGGTGCACTAGAAATTAAACATGATGATGATTGTGGACCATTTAGAGTCGGATCAGTGGGGGTACAAAGTATATTTGCATCTATACAGGTTACCATACAAGATATAATGAGGTATAGTCGGTTATGAATGAGAAATGTGTCCGGAAGCCTTAAACATGACAAAAATAAAGTCGAAAACCTGTTTAGCAAGAGAATTGAATATTTCCAAAGCGACAATGGCCACGAATATTATAATGAATATTTCGACAAGTTTCAGAAAGAATACGATATTTAGAGGAGCATACGTTTTCTATACATTCCAAAACAAAATCGACTATCTGAGAGAAAAAGTAAAACCTTTTTGGAGATTAGAAGGTGTTTGTTATTAAGATCAGAATTTTCAGATTATTTTTGGGCAGAAGCATTAGGGGTAGTGAATTATACTAAGAATAGGTGTCAAAGAAATTTATTAGACCGTGGTATGCCTTATGGGTTATGGTTTAAAATATCTGCAAGAATCCAATATATGTGAGTATTTGGAACCAAAGTGTATGTATCAGTTGAAAGCGTCCGATTAGAAAACATAGATGTCATGTCCGAGGAAGGGCTATTCGTAGGATATTCTGGGAAGAAAAACCTTATACCGTATATTGTTTCCTCATAGAGTAAATTACTCATTTCCAAAGATATTCGGTTTGTAAATGATCTGTGACATTAAAGGAAATAACGGTGCAGATGTTAGCTAAGGGAAGTTGAACGAGTGGTATCGGAGCCGTGGATGACAGTGCTGGCGTTTTCATTACCGAAAACATCATAAGCGATTTTGGGGATGAGAAAATTACAAGTACCACGCAATGAATGCCAGGCAAGCCGAAATATATAAGAAATATTTACAGGAAGACGAAGGCCTAGGCAGATTGGTAAAACCGAGGAACTTAATGAATCGGTTGAAATTGGTTTTGAGAACGCTATTGCAAATTATGCAGCAGAGGGGAAGAATAAATACGAATGGAAGAAAGCAACTGCAGATAAGATGAAAAGTTGATTTGAAAATCGAAAGTGGGAAGTTGTCGAACTCCCAAATAATACAAATGTTTTAAATAGATGACTGTTGTTGACAAATAATGTTGATAGCGATGAGTATATATGTCAGGGAATCCCAGATGGTTACTAGAAAGGGGATTTATTCATATTAAGGGATATGATTATAATGAAACATATGCCCCTGCATCATGACCTGAATTATTGAGATCGCTAGATTCCATCAGTGTCGAATATGAATTAACAATGTACCCTTTAGATGTAACTCCGACATTTCCAAATGGAAATCTAAGAGGGGGATCACTTTGACGATGATTGTAATGATGAAAGGAAATGGTATTATCAAGGATAAGGCAGTGGCAGCGGAAAATTAAAGGTGCTAGCAAAGTCCGCACTTTGAATAAAGTATTGTATACGTTGGAGAAGGCCAGTAGAAGTTGGAATGGATTATTAGATACAAAGCTCACACACATAGGATTGAAAATGTGTGAAACAGATCCATGTAAAAAAAAACTGAACCTGAGTGCGACATGTCGGCCAGTAGATCGGCTTATTGAAAGAAATGGAGAGTTCAGAAACGCTGCTACGACAACAACAATCGGAGTCCGTACAATCCTTAGCGCCCGAAACAGCCAAGGTGAGGCAGGAGCCGATGCTTTGCCCCTGCGGGGGGGGGGGGGCGTGACAGATGGCAACGACAATTGCGTTGGTTGAAGATAGAGTCTCTCCTAGCCGAACATTATTTGAAGTACCCAATAAGATCGAAAATCAAAGGAGATGCATTTTATTAGTTCCCTCTACATTTCTGGTAGAGGGGTAAAAAATATACTGTCAGAACCAGAAAAAATATCTGGCGAAAAACAGAAGACAAAATCCCAATTTAGGGCATCGTCGACGAGAAACTAAGAGTATCCGAACTAGCGAAATGGAGATGTAATGCGAATATAGGCCTAGAAGTAACACACGATGAAAAAAACCGCGAATCTCTTGTCCGGTGCACCGAAGATGCAGATATTAGTTGCAAGACTCCACGGCGCAACGGGCGGTCATAGCCATCACACGACGTTGAAACTGCGGTTCAACATATCATTCCGTATTGGAATGCCTGAGATGGGACAAAGACGAGAAGTCGTTGAATGGCTGAGATATAGACACAAAACACCGAATTCACATACCAAACAACTATCGGCGAAACAGGATTGCCCTATACAGAGCTACGTTACGTTGGCGACACTCCACGTAAAGTATTGGAAAGAGAGACATAATATGCGTGTCACACGATCCATGAAAACAAATTGTATGTCGAAGACATAGAATATATGTACAGAGCCGATCGAAGCTATGGCCAAGAAATTTAACCCTGCCAGGACACGCGAACCACCGTTCAAGATGACGATAGTTTTAAAGGATGACGAACTTGTCCATCAATGATTGCGTCGCTCCCACCGCTTGATCGAGTCAAAGTAAATGCGCAAATCGACGACTGGGTGCGCGATGGAATTTGTGAGCCCTGGTTATTGAAATATACTTACGACTCCAAACGATCTTACCATGAAAATAAGGCGAGCAAACGGTTCATGCATGGGCTTTCGGCAAGTCAATAAAGAAGTAGTCAATGACGAATCAAGGATCATTTAGATGCGTTACAGGACACGAACACCTCATTGAACGTTTGGTGGTGAACAACGGGCGTTAGAATACATGGTCAACGTAATCTTGTTCTCTGTAGATACTGATACCAAGTTGAAAAAACGGAAACCATCTTCACACACCGGGTTGAAATTCCAGTTAAAAATGATTTGAAAGAAAAATTTGGTGCATACAATTGAGAACGATCGCGTGCAAGCATTCGATCAAAAGTTGACACGACGGCAACGTCTCCGACACCAAATTAAACTTACCTCGTGCAACCCAACGATTGGGCAACTATTAAATAATTTATTGCTAGCGAATACTGAGTTTCGCTTTCATGTATTGGAAGTGATTAGAAGTGACGTTGAGGTTTACGGCTGTTTTCTCTGACAGCGCGATAGCGAGAACTGCGGCATACGTTCAATATATAATATTATGTGAGCGGGATAACACCGAGGGTCAATTATAAGTATAGATCACCGGAGCTATAGGTATTTGTAGTATCAAGGGCGTTGTAAGAAATGGTGAATATATATCTTAGTTATAAAGTATAAAGTTGCAACGAATTCCTGGACCATTTTCCTCACTACAAACAAAAACGAATTATATGGTCGAGTGGCTCGCATGGCCATCTTATTTTAGGAAATTCATTACACTATTGCATAGATAACATATCTGTCATTGTGGCCGAATGTATCCATCTATCTTAGCTTGTTATATAGGTGCGATTGGGTGGGCGTCTTGTGAGTGATGGGATTTTAACACCTCGTGTCACTACGATTTCAATTAAAGAAACGTAAGAAGTTCCATATTAAGTTGAATATGTCGGGATAATATAATATGTTTGGTCTATTCGTGCCTTAAATGGTTTTATAGGACATGATGACATGAACATGTTTAATTGCGAATAATGTATGTATTACAAAAAGATCGTAATGCACGAATCATTACAACCATTGAAACATGATGGACACTTGCTTGATTAAGGAGAACAGTTCCCGGCTTACAATTATTCCGTCAATGGAAATTCTATGTTACCTGTCCACTGGAGTTCTTTAGCATCGTGATGTCGTAACATATTTATTCAGTACGCGTGCGTTTTATATTTTTTTTTAATAATTAATTATGCTTAGAGATAATAAATGATTGCATGCGGAGAAAGCTACCAAAGAATACATTAATTGTTGTGTGGTGCGCGAATTACGCTGGCTGAAATAGTATGTGTAAGTAATAAGAAAATGTCTGAATTTAATTCCTGAATAATGTATGATTATGTAACAATGTGTTTTATTGCTTTCAGGTAATACTGCTTTAAAGAAATTGGGAGATTTGCCGATTTGTATTTTTAAAAAATCATAGTGTTAATATGGACATCAATAAGGTTTTTATACTCCTTTAATGCGATACGTCAAATAAATATATTCCTTTTTGTTCAAATGAAACACGGACACGTAGAGTATATCATATATTTTAATTTAGACTTACACATTAATTAGGAAGAGTATCAATGCTCGCGAAACTAATATATTTATAATTATCCGACTCCGAGTATAGTTTATGACAGGGTTTCTGGGACGAAGTGATCGTTGCCAGAGAGAGTATGATGCTGAAGATGTGTCGCAGGCACATCATGTTAATGACCTGATATGATATTACTATTCTTTCGGGCGCACGCTAGTGGTCGATAAACAGAAATCTGTAAAGCGGTTACTCGACGTTGCATTGCTTAACACTTTCACTACGGACCAATTATTCAGGCGCGCTACTCCCGCTGAATGGGCCTCAGCGCCGAGAGCCAGTTTTTCTAAAATCGTCTTTTTGGTGTTTCCGAAGAATTTCTCTTATCAATTTAAGATGAAAAGCAGCTACAGAAATATCTTTACGTGTTTGAATTTATATAAGCAACATGAGCTTCAAACTATGGTTACTGTTCGCGCGTAGCGATCAGGCGTACACCATTAGTGTGTAGCGAGCGTCAATCGTTCTGTGACTATAGTCACCGGCCGATGCGAAAGGGTTACTGTGTGTGTTAGAAATTATAATCATATATAATGTGATATGACAGTTTGTAAGTACGTGAAGAATATTTTAAGAATGGAAGGATTCTTATTGGGTGTACTGCCGTGATGTGTGCGATAGATTACAGGAAACATCGAAATTTTTAAAAATTTGGTTCATTCTTGACGCTTCATGTGTGTCACTATCAATGTGTGTCACTATCAAAGCTTATCTATGCCAGAGAGAAGAAGAACGCGTGCGTATTGCGTTCATATATTCAAGCGAAGAATTTTTTTAGCCGAATAGTCTAAAAATCATAAAAGAATACTCATGCAAATAAAAGCAAACAGTCGAAACGTCGTGTACTTCTTGATCAATGCCAGAAACTTTAATAGTGCATGTGGAAGATTTCAATTTTTTCTTTGAAATTTTATCGCCAATAGACTCTCCTCCATTCTGACTGCGACAACCGTGGAACCTTTCTTATAACATATAACGAAGGAACATCTACACACGCACGCACGCTGCTTATGCGACCATCTGCCGATCCCACAAGAATTTTTATGGAGGACCCAATTTCCCGGTAACATGGTAGCAACTCAAGCAATAACCCAATATATTCCTTTGCAGTGTAAGGTCAACAAGATAGTTATAGCAAAGAATGTTGTCGCATGTATCCATATCAACTTGGTTCCTTTATTATTTTCACCAAATGAGACAAGACAGTATATGTAACAAGAGAAGTAATACTGTTATCGGGATGCGTCACGAAAAGGCGTCGTAATGGTCTTTACCATACTTGGATATAATTCATCCTTATTGACAGATTTATAAATCAAATTTCAGGAATAATATAAATGTGGTTGTAGCGATTTTGGCTAGGCAAATATACTTTCTCTGATGTAAACACGGATGTATTCCACGATGATTAGGTGTATTGAAAGTCAAGCTACATTACGTATACATTATAAACGTCAACATCATGCACTGCTAATTTAAAACATCAAGAAAAACAAGTGACTAGAAAGAAGCATTCTGAATTTGACAGGTTCCAAATACTAATATACATATTTTCGCATACCTCGTAACAGGAGCATTATGAATTGCATTACAAAAATTCTTAAGGTAGTAGTAGGTTTGCTACTAAAACATAAGATTTGTAATTTTTTAAATACCTCGATTTGGGTAGTTTACTTGTGGAACGTCCTGAGAGTCTTAACTTTCACGTGAACCATACCGCATCCTCATGTATTTTTATTCGAAATGCAAAGGGATTTGTTCATTTTTTGTGTCTATTACATTGGGTTTGTGCAAACCTTTTTAAATGCCTCTTTCCACGAAATGTGTACATACCGAAAAAGTTTAACCCGTACAAATGTTTCGCTGCGCAATGCTGGATATCACTCGTAGAATATGTGATTGATTACATAGGAAATTGGAAAAAATTCTTCACTCGGCATGCCAAGATGTTCCAGTCTCAATTGCCTTCAACCAATTGTGTACCTGGCAGTGTGCTAGTTCAGTCATATGAAATTTCATGATATTGTCAGCCGATATTTCGTACCAACTGCAACGTTTTCAATTAGGAGAACTTTTTTTTTTGCAATATACAATAGTCTGCCAACTACATTAGGGCAAAAGATTCGAACGAGCACATAAATGTCCACAGCTGATTGGTGTTACCAATATTTATGGCGGCGTTAAAACTGTAATCAATCATATACCCTTCAACCAAGTAAATGGATCTTTCCGATCAATAACCAATCAGTGAAATATAAATACCAGAATATATGTACGGACGGTACAAATGCATGCAAAAAATCTGGTTCTTCGGAAGTTCCTATGATCTGTGTACTTGAATGGAACTTAAACACACTTTAATTGTAAATTGGTTGAAAAATGCGAAATAGCTGTCTGCAACTTGCAAACATACAGCTTTTATTTTTAAAGTATTAAGTAGGTCAGCACATATTTCATTCCAACTATAATGTTCGCCAAGGTATGGTGTAACCCTGTGTAGGCTCAGAACATGAAAACCAATTGGAGTGCGTATTTTATTATATGGAAACGGCAAATGGTAAAGAATCGTCATGTATACTGGTTACTGATCGTCGCAGAAAGTCGGACCCTGGTTTTATATTGAACCGACAATATCAACAAATGCGTGACAATGTATGATATACAAACAACGCGGACCCCGGTAATTTCCGGAAAATTGCTGTCTTCAAATTTGTATTGGTAATACACCTGCGAGACATTCCATTTTCTAAGCTTTTTAATGTATTGGGGTTTGCACGTAAGAAGCACTCGACACACAATCAACGTCACTATCCTTATCTCAATATATTTCCTACATTATCGGAACGACTATAGAACCCTAGTTATTACACGCGTATTGAACGTATGTTGGAAAAATTCGTTATATACACATATTTCTTGGTTATTTCGGACATAATAATTTTATCACAGTTAGCTACCTTTTAGCTATCTGACCAGGTTACGCAACGACCTTATGCATTAGTAAGGAGCTTTTGAAACGTGGTATCATTTTACCATAAACGTGGGTCGATGAATCGCAAGCCAGGTACATATATTTCTTATATTGCGGTGGCCTGTGGGTGTTAATTTTAAATTATACATATCATATACGCGTGCTTCCGTTCAATACTGGAACGTTCACCTACGCTTTTTAAAGGCGACTGCATACTTTCCCATGCTTTTCGGACGTGGCATGCACTTGTACCTCGACGTCATCCGTCACTTGATGGATTTGCGGAACTAACGTACATACAAACATAATACACATCTATTACCTGTCCAGCTTCTTCTACTTCTTATGCATTCTTGCCTGCAAAAAAGCAGAACAAAACAATTATATGGGGGTGTGTGGTGATTCCCAAACTTGGTTAAATATAGCTTCCCAGATTGCGTAGCGGTTGCAATATTATAGTTTTACGGGCAAGTTAAATGTTTGCGGAAATCGTAAATTCGAGAATTGTTAACATACTAGATGAGGGAGGGGCAGGCATTGCGCCACAGTAGCGCAAGCAAATAGACATCCGTTGTTGCTTGTATCAGACGTCCTAATTGTAGATTAGTTTGTAACACCTCCTCCGGTTAGGTATAGCAGAAATCACGTTAAACGTGCCATTCGGTATACACAAATGAATCCTCCGCCTGTGGCTCAGTTTAAGCCATTGCTATCTTCTGTGTGCGGAGCAATATATACTTGGCTAAAAGTAACTAAGACTAGATGAATACAGTCAATTCTGTTTTATGTTTAGAAGCGGTGGTATCTTACGTGGTCTGTTGGGCTGTTTTTACATCGTTGTGAGCATTGTTCTTGTGCCTATGGTATCATAATCTCAACCAGGGAACTGCGCGCAGGAATTTCGATGAACCTGACGACTTTATGGTTGACAATTTAAGGACGTAGTTATCGAAAGTTGTTTTATACCATTTTATTTTATTATTTTTTATAAATTTGGTAGAATGTTAATTGCATTGGCCGTATTTTTTAGGCTTGGTAGAATTCAAGTATAGCATGAATTCGACTACAATTATTTCTACAAACATACAGGTAGCAAATACTACACAGTGCCGTGATACGCTAGTCGAAGGTACACCTATCTCTCCTAATCGCGCACATATGTGATATCGTTATTCACGCCTCTCATCGAATGAAGGCCTTTTATATTTTTTCGTTATTTTGGCAGATACTTCATGTACATGCAATCTTTCTGGTTTTATGATTCATTCAAGGGGATAATAAAATTAAATGCGTTATTCATTATATGAAAAGTACCGACTGAATTTCGTCACTGTCGGTGTAATTTCGAACAGAAAGTAATTGCTAATATGTTCATCAGATTTTGATACACTAGAACTGTAGGTGAAGAAATGTTAGTCACTGAACGGAATACGACGGCTCTTAAATTTTCGATTGCCCCTATTCCTCCGCTGTCTCCCTCGTTATACACGAACTTCAGAGGCGATTTCTAATGACCCGAGAAATACCGCCTGCCACTTGATTTGGCACCGTCTGCGACGATACTGCCTGATGACATGATATATATGAGTGCATGAATAAAATCGAGATTTTGCCGATTAGTGAAGTTAAATCTATGAGTGGGATAAAATGCGGACGAACAATCACCAGGGATCGTCAATTGGCACTATGGAATTGCAAGTATTCATTTATTTGGTAATTATTATATGTGCATCTAAAGTCCTACTTCCTATTTCAACAATCTGCCACCAACCAATTGTACGACTAAGAAAAAATAAGCGCGAGAGCAAGAATAATATAATAGACAGGGGGTACACCCATACACTATCATACCTAAGAAGAGGAGGAGAGGGAGCCGTAATATGTCAGGAGAGTTTGAGGAAGGACAGCATGATAATTTGACGTGAAACAGTGTAGAAAAATTGCGAGTTCGGGGCCTATGTTTGCTTAAACAAAGTGTTGAGTACAAGTTTAAGAATCGGTACTACATGTAAAAATAACACAATTTTTGTAAATGATATTGATAATTAATGATCCCAAATCCAAATATAAGTCGAAATAAAACAAAATTACAATAATATTTATATCAGCAACCAATTTGTTGTTAATAAGTTTAGTATCAATTCGCAGCAATGGCAGCGTCGCGATTTTGTACCGTACCTCTTTGATAACGCCACGTTGATTTGTAAGTTGCAATGGGTCGCCAGAGTCTCCCTGTTGTGTGACTTGAATACGCATGACTGTGTATATCTATGCCTACGCCGTTTATTTTCTCGATATACCATATGCAAAATGATTAAGGGAAGTTATGAAAAAAAGCTGAGGCCACTTAACATAAATTGTGTGGGTAATTTATTCACAAATCTACAAAGTATATACTGTAGTAAAATTAAAATCATGGCACAGATTAGACAGAAGTGTTACCTAGTATATAAATTCGATATATAAGCTGTAACGTGTGTTAAATTAGACAGACATTACAATACCTAAAAAGTAGTATACACTGTTGGATACCGGTGTATAAAGCAAATTTGGGACTATATTTATTTCTGGCATAATGAAACATTAAACTCGAAGAGGCCAAAACTTGGATTATGACTTCATCCAAGTAACACGACTCAGATGTCAAAGGAAAAATTCGAAACAGACAGGCAAACTTTCGCACACAGAAATGTTTATCTACCACTCTTACGTGTTTAGCCCATGTTTATTGATACATTTGCTCTTGTACTGGCGTGCTATTCTATGCTCAACTGTGAGAGAGAAGTTCGTTATTCCCCAGATATTTTTTTAAACGGACGATACCAAACCGGACGGCAATCTATATCCCATTCTTTCTGAAAAGATCAGTCAAGGAGAGACATATAAATGCTGTTACTAACCGAACTGGTATCACCGTAATCCGGGGCATATCGGCATTCCTCATTCACGAGAACTTGGGATTGCCGCAGTAACTTTATCCGATATTAAAAGTGCAATAAGTTTTCTTCCACGGAATACTGTCCCATTATGTTTAGAATCTCTTTCATTACCGAGTTTCAAAGTATGCTCTTATCCTCATTTCCTCTGCCATGACAGCATCTTCCATTTCTGCGTACATAACCAACAGCATTTTTACACAATGTTGATTGAAAAGAATATATAACTACGCTTATACACATAACGACGCTTATCAGAAATACAGTACACAGTATGGTCTTGGCTTACTGTTTTTATTGAGAACATTTGTATCAGTTTGCCAATTGCTTCTGAGGTTACGGTAAAGTTTGGCATAACAGCGTCGGGTGACCACAACGCAAAATTATTTAGGGCCCGCGATAAGCACAAACCAAATGTTCCTCATTATTTGGCATGCCCAATGTTAGTTAGCAATGATTAATTTGATCGACTGATTTGCTGGGGTGAGTGCCCTGCGTCTGCACGACGCGAGCTCATCGCTTCTCGCAAGACAACAAAGATTCGCTAATGAAACCTCGATTTTCAGGTCGCCTCCTGCCCCTTCATACAGAGTGTTACTCATATTTTAGCAGCAGTAAGTTCTATTTGTAATCCGGTTCGTGTTCCAAAACCACTGAGTGCTTCAAAGAGTTCACCAATTCTGCTACATTGTGATAAACCGACGCCGTAACGAACATACAAAATGTGTCGTCTGTTGGGTAAAGACCAACGCATACCTTTTCCAGTATACTGTGCATTCCAATAGCTTATTTAGATCCAAGTCTGTTTACCATCACAGATCAGTGTTTTACTCCACATTCGAGTCCTTGCTTTCCTTACCTCAATTGTTCAATGACATTGAGTACACCATCGTATTTTAGCAGGACCTTTCCGGAGTCGCCACGACCGTGTTGGGGTTAGACGCACCCACCACCTCAGGGAGTACATACCGAAATCTGGGAAGTATCCGAATCCCACAATGAATAGAACTTTCTTAAACCCAGCATTTGACTCTGCCAATTAATTTCATGTGAAGAGGTACAGCGCGTTTATTAATGTTTACTACATACATATTCGAGATGGTACACTGTCGGCAGAGTAGAAAGCTTCAAATAGTGAGTAGGCCAACGTTTTCTATGTTAGCAGCTCCCAAATCGTCGGGCGAATCCAAATAATGGGGCAGTCGGTCGGTAGATCGTTTGTTGTAAAACGGAACATGGTATAAACGCGTGTACGTATGTTGACGCTGCTATAAATACAATAAATTCAAACAATAAGGCAACACTAATAGTTGCTTCTAGTAAAAAATTTCGGACAGGAAAAAGAGGAAATATCCCAATGTGTAAATAATTACAACTAAACGTATGATGCAAAGTATAATATATTAAATCATACTTCCTGATTGGTGAAACTTCTATAGAAAAAAGGCGCACAATGCCGGCGTTTGGCACGCTTCTATTAAATTGTGAACGTGGTACGCTCAGCCGTTGTAAAATTCCTAATAATTAAAATAATCAAGTAGGTTCCCAACAATCAAATAAATTCTTGTAGTTGTCCATCTGAATGAATTACCAAAACGCGAAATATAAAAATGTGTTTCGCTCGTTTGGGCAGAATTCTTGCACTTCGGGCAAATAAATGAGCGGAAGAAAAGCAATCGAACAATTGTTCTCGAACTCGTATAATATTACTCTTCACCAAGCCCTGGTGCTGTCCTTAACATTAACGAACGAATTGCTCGACACCGAAGAAAAGGATTACGTGTGGTTTTGATTCTGGCTTCATAGCTGCATGACGTTATAATCGGTTTCGACCAGTATGTTTTATAACCCAATAACACGCCCAGTTAGAACTTTCTTTTTGATCGTTTCGATTTATTTAAAGTTACCCTGTTTCCAAATTCTCACGTGGTTTTTATTTATGTTCAATCCAACGCGCGTGCTCACTTTTTACTACTTCCAGTATTGCTCATATTCATCCTTGTGTTACTTTCGTTCAAATTTAAGTTCCTTTAAGCATTACGTATTGTCACATTGTGGCCCTAAACACATAATAACTTTTCCATATCATGTATTGTACAAGGCATATCGACGTACCTTCTTAAATCAATATACATTCAACGGGCATCGCAGTAATGAAAATGTACTCTCATTAAAAATGAATCTATTCTGTCAGTCGTTCCTGGCAAAAGTTTAAGGTAATGCGTTATACCGTATACGTACTTCTCTCTACTCATATTTAGGTTTAATTACGTATCCAAAGTTAGCCCAATACTTAAAGCTGTTTTGCATTTAAATCGTTCTCCGGTAGTACCTAGACATTTGAATAGAGTATTTGTAACGCATTCAATCTTAGTGCAGTCGTCATTGAGCATTTGAATTCAAATTCACTCTGTGTGTCATTGCTCACATTTATGTGGACGCGTATTATCGGTTATGGATTTAACCAAGTTATGACACATTAGTTTGACACATGTACTGGTACATCTTGTTCATGTAGGTGACGATGCGTCGCTGGCCTTTCGTCGAACGGCGGTCGCATCGTTATCTTTATTTACGTGTGAGATGAAACCGTAGGCGCTGCGGAGGCGAGGACTAAAGGGGCAGTCGTCGTCCCGCATGCAAAATGTACAGAACAGACAAATTATCAGTCCAGCTTCGTTGGGAGAGATCTGTATGCACTTTTACCGTCCCTTTATTCTGTTACCATTTTTAGTTTAGAATCTCACTTTTTCCGCCCACAGTAAATCAGAAGTGAGATTATCGGGCCAGCGCGAAACCGATCGGAAATCGTGACCTTAGTGACGAACTTTTAGGTTTTTGTCGTTCGACTTTAGACGGTTACCTGAGAACGGTAGTGTACCTTAGACCTTCTCCGCCACAAAGGTGTTGTGTTTGAACTGTGTTCGTGTTAAAAATATTTAATTAGCGCTACGTTCGGGGTGACACCTTTAGATTTTGAACGAGATCACATTTCGTACGGAAGTGTGTTATTTAGAGCAATGAAGAAAGCCGATTTGTTAAAACGTTCGATGGATGCTGGAGTCAACGTGGAAGAATTGGGACCGACCGACGACTCAATAGGAAGAGCGCAATTAGAATTACTTCGAGCCCAGAAAGATGTGGCAGAACGAGAGGCACAACTCTTACGGAGGGAATTGGAATTTGTGCGGATATCGCAAAGGCCTCGCGAACCCGTTCCAACTTCCCGTCAATGAAGTCGCAGTTGGCGTAAGGTAGCAGACTTATTCGGTGAATTCGATGGTGTATCGAAAAATTATGACACTTGGAAACGTCAGGCCAAGCGCCTCATTGCGTCTTATGCCTTGAACGAAGACGAGGCTAAGGCAATGGTATGCGGCAAACTGAAAGGAAAAGCACTAACACGGTACCACTCTAGACCCGATTGTGTTGACTTGGGAATGGAAGAACTATTGCAAAAGGTAAAGAAAATGTTCAATCTACGACTGAACAAATTGCGTCTCAGAAAAAATTTCAAGCGAAGAAGTGGCAAATCCACCTGACATTCATAGAGTACGTGCATGAGAAAGTGTCTCCAGGAAATCATGTGCCAATAGATGAGGACGAGATCGTCGATTACATTATTGTGGGCATACCAAACGAAAATTTACAATCGCAGGCACGTATACAACGTTTCAAAACGACGCAGACTTACTGGAGGCATTTTGCAAAGAAACACTTAGAGTTAGCCTGGTAAATATTAAACCCAATTACCGCACAGAAGAGAACGACTTGATGCAAAGAAGCACGAAGGAGCCGCCCAAGGAAAGAGACGTGGAAGAAGTACGCTGCTTCAATTGCAACGGATTAGAACACTGATCGACGGATTGTGACCGGCGAAGAAGGGAAAAAGGCACCTGTTATCATTGTGGACAACATGGGCATCGAGTGTCGTAGTTCCCGAAGCTGAAGGAAGGCGTGAACCAGTTAGTGCAAGAGCCGGCCAACGTTTTCCACAAGACGTCGCAGTATAAGTTAAGGAACAATAGCGACATTCATGTGGTAACGTTAGACAGTTTCATCGACACAGGCAGCCCAGCTAGTTTTGTCAAAGAACGATACATTCCATGTAAACTTAGAAGCAGATCGCCAAAACAGTACTCACCCTTGTGCAGAATTAGTGATAATAAATTAGAAGTTTTAGATGCAGTAAGTAGCACCGGTACGTCTGAAAATCAAGAAATTAGCCCTGACATGCGTATTGTAACGAACCAAACAATGAATAGTTCAGTAGGTTTAGGTCGCGACGATGAAAAGAAGGCCAATTTAGCACATAGTATGGGTTCGGATACGGTGAACGAAAAAATGAATATTAAATTAGGCACCGACGTTGTGGAGTCTGTTTGTGAACAGGTGATAACGAACGAAACGCTTCCGATCGACATTAAATTGCAGACGATAATTTTAGATGATTTAGTTAGAAAAGAAAGAATCTTTAATTTCGAAGTGCCTTAGGTGCAAGGGACCGAAAAGCTAAAGAAATGTTTATTAGACGCACCTATTTTATTAGTTTATTTGCCTCACGATGAAACAGAAATTCGTCGTGACCCAAGCGCTTTAGAGTACAGCAGCATTTAGATGCAAAGGAAGGCCGACTGTAAGATTGTGACGGACCGCCAGTCCCCAATGTTAACATTAAAGAAAAGGGAGATAAGGCCCCTATTTGCGCGACGGACACTTGAGCTCCAAGAATGTGACTACATTTTCGGATATAGGTCTCGAACCATGATGGACGTGGACGCGTTTAGTCCTAGCGTAAACAGTTTAGTTCTCGGAGATATGAAAGAAATCTCGCGTTGTGTTCGAATTGATTGTGTGTTCGTGTGCTCGTTTGAAAGAAATCTCGCGTTGTGCCAACACAACAATAAACACATTTTAGAACTACGGCGCCAGGTTGCAGACGAGATTAGGAAAGCGTCAGACACAAAACAAATTAAGGCATCGAGAATTTTTGAACAGGCCGTCGTGGCCAATGCTAACGGTGTTCAATTTTCGCAGGTACAATACCGAGGTACCTGGAAACCGTCCGATATGGGCACTTGGGTACGAGACCGTATGAATAATTAGGAGACGTGTGAATTAACAGTGATTAAGTGATAATGAACAGAATGCGTGTTTATTGTGATTCTTAATAGTATTAGTTATTTTTATAATTTGTTAATTAGGTCTGTATTGCGATGCCGATAGATGCCACATACGGCGATATGTCTTAGCTTAGTTTTAATCATTGTGTTATGTTAGTATAGTCTTGCCAAGGATTTAATTATGAGCTTATAATAAGTAAAAATATGCTGTGTGTTCGCGTAAACGTGCGTTTAGTTAGTTGCGCGACTGCTTTTTGTAATCGGGACGATTACGTTGTCAGGATGGCCGAGCTGTAGGCGACGATGCGTCGCCAGCCCTTCGTCGAACGGCGGTCGCGCCATTATCTTTATTTACGTGTAAGATGAAACCGCAGGACCTGCAGAGGCGTGGACTAAGAGGCAGTCGTCGTCTCGCAGGCAAAGTGTACAGAACAGGCAAATTATCAGTCCAGCTTCGTTTAGAGAAATCTGTGTGCACTTTTGCCGTCCCTTTATTCTATTACATTTAGTTTAGCTTCTCTCACCTTTTCCCCCACATTCATAAATATTTTGGGTAAGTAAGGTTACTGTACCTACACGTGGGCAGTCCGATAAGTACTTAGCCTACAAAAGAAAAACGAAAATTTTGGAAAATTATCAATTTATTTTTCAACATAGTCTCCTTTTAACTCGTTACACTTGATCCAGCGATGTTCCAACACCTTCAATCCGTCTGAAAAATACGTTTTCTGCAGATCTGAAAAGTAGGCCTCCGTGGCGGGGATAACCTCCTCATTCTACTCAAATTTCTGCCCAGCGAGTAAGCCTTTTTCAAGTTTGGGACAAAAAGAAGTCACGTGGGGCCAAATCTGGAGAATACGGTGGATGGGGCAGCTGTTCGAAGACTAATTCAACCAATTTGGCTGTAGCGATGGCAGAGGTGTAAGCCGGTGCGTTATCGTGGTGAAAGAGCACTATTTTCTTCGCCAAACGGTGCCGTTTTTTCTTAATTCTGCGTCGAATCGGCTCAATAATTCGGCATAGTATAGCCCTGTGACTGTTTTGCCCTTCTCCAGGTAGTCTATGTAGATCACACCTTGTGAATCCCAGAAAACAGTGGCCATCACCTTTCTGACCGATGGAACAGTCTTCGCTTTCTTCGGAGCACATTCGCCGGGCGCGCAGTCCACTGTTTCGCCTGTTCCTTGGTCTCTGGTGTGTACCGGTGGATCCACGTTTCGTCGACAGTCACAAAACGACGTAGAAACTATTTCGGATTGCGCTTAAACAGTGTCCAACCCTGCCCTGAATTGGTCTCACGGATGCGCTTGTTATCCGGAGTGAGCAAACGCGGCACCCATCGAGCAGAAAGCTTTCTCATGCCCAATATTTCATGCATGATATGCCCAGATTTCAACGCTGGATCAAGTGTATCGAGTTAAAAGGAGACTCTGTAGAAAAATAAATCGCCAATTTTACCAAATTTTCGTTTTTTTTTGTAGGCTAAGTACTTATCGTATTGCCCACGTAATTATCCAGTTCAATGTGGGTCATCCCTAAAATGTGGGATATTTTATCTTTGCGGTGTCTTTAATGGCGACATTATTGCAGAGCGTGCATAGACTTTGCATTAGAGCTTCGTAATAGAAAGGATCATGTTATCTGGTTGTATATGTTGTCTCCTATACTGTTTTTCTTCCGGTGTCCTATATCAGCATATTTGTAGTAATCGATCTCAAGCGTACATCGATAACTGAGAATCGACAAAAGTGAACTGGAAAGCAGAAATTTAATAAATTATATGTGTTGTGATTATGAAAATGTTTCCCAACTCGACGAAATCTTCAGAGATGTGGAGATCAAAGGGAGGAACCAGGAATGTTTCCACGTGAAATATCAAGTATCTCTTTTAGGCAAATATATTAAAACAGCGTACAATTTCTACCGCCATATCTAATTATCTGCGAAATATGCAAAATAAATAAGATGCGGCAATATTTTGTAATTAATCGAAATGTGCACTTTTTGTTACCCGAGTAATAAGAAAATTGGTTTTGCAAAATGTGGCAATTGAGAAACACTCAATCGGCTTATTCCGGGACCTTGACATGGCTATTGAAAGTAGCGATTGTGTCAATACGAAGACTAGCAAAGGAATTCAAGTATACGGTTGCGAGAAACTATAACTTCCCCTACGTTAAAATAAATATTCCTTTAGGCCCTGCTGTAAGAACCACGAGAGACGTGATCATGTGATCTATGAGATTATTTGTCATTTCTGAAATGGTTAACACTGACTTTTTAAGATGGGTAGCAATAACAATTTACACGGCTCTTCATCATTGGATATCTCGAAATGTAGAATGGCTTTGGCCTATTCGTAGACACGCGACGTATATGAGAAGTATGTTCGTGGATAGTGTAATGTTCAAGAAGTTCGTGATAGTTCAATATGTGATTCTTCGATACGTTAAACGGAAATAAAATTTCTCGCCCACATACACTTTTATGCCAAACTTAAATTTGAACCGTGGCGCTCGCCGTGATTTTAGGGAAGCGGTTTCTTCAGCAATAAAGAAGTAATAGACAAGCGACTGGGTCCGATGGCGTCATTGATATCCCGAATTTCTCATAATGTGTTATTACCCGATAGGTTAAGTGTGGCCTTGTTGAGACATTGCAATTGCAGTTTCTTTTGTAGAAGCTGAGCTACCTGGTTACAGTAACCTGGAATATTATAGGCTGGCCGATATACCACTACGATTACATGCCAACAATTATGGCAATTTCGCGGAGCGCGTAGCGCAATTTAATATAAAGCAACCCCTGTCGTAATGTGAAATGTATGCTCCGAAAACGGAATACGGCACGAGACAAATTATCAATGCAAGTGAAACAAGAGGGCTTTACGTTCGCTTAAGTGCTTCGAGGAATATTTCACGCTTCATACATGTTACTTGGGCACAATTATTGTATGGTAGTGAGGAATAACAAAGTAAAATATAAATAATTTGTTCATTACGTTATTAATTCTTGTTTCAAGAATACCTGTGGGAGGGATGACACAGGGAAATTAAATCGGACTTACTCAATTAATAAAATATATTCTGCCAGTGTTACAAAGAGTTTGGAATAAGAATTACGTCGTAGAATGAAAGGGGCAACAAGCCACACTGCGCACGTCTTTAGTCTATCGCGGGGTGCCCTGAACTGCCTCTTATCTTTCGGAATGCACAACATAGCGCAGCTGCCCTTTTGGCAGAGTGCGACTTATGGATGACGCGTTCGATTCCTACACACGGCCATCCAGGTTCAACATCTGCCCTCAGATGTTTCCGTCGTTTTCGCCGAAATGTAGCTTCTTTATTTTCTTCTTGAATCGTATTTGGTGCTTTTTCCAAGGAGATAAGCCATCTTGGATCGATTTGGAACCTGCAGTGATCCGCACTTTTGTTTGTTAACTCTGCTCACATCATTGTCGCATTCGTCTTAATTTGGTGCCTTCTTCACCTTCTGTAATTTCCGTAGGGTCTCCTCTCGATGTCTGCCTGTTTCTTCGCTATAATTTGTTGGTGTTTCTTATCAAGATATCGTCTCTTTAACCTCTTCCTCGACTTTCGTGGCCTCCTGAACACGCTCTTCCATTTCCAGCGTTTTGGTGTCAATTTGAACAATTCGTGTTTTCTAACCATTTGTAGGTCTTGGACCGAAGTTACAGTCTCTTCGGTAAATTCTTCTTTCTGCTGCCTCCTCCTTTTCGACTCCTGTACCTTTCTGTTGAGAAAGACGTGTAGCGGAAAATGTCCACGTCTTTCTGGGCCTTTTCATTACTCGAGAGTTTTCAGGCAATTCCGGAATATCATCATCATGTCCTTCCTCGTACTGCTCTTCATCTTGATTCTCCTCTTGCTCAACGACCAGAAGCTACGCTTTCCCCACCGTCACCAATTTCTCTGGCGATCCATCCAATGGATTTTAACAGTCATTCTTCTCTGTAATTTTCACTGTTGGAATTTCTATTACAACGATTTCCGGATCTCTGTGTTTCTTCGATTTTGCTCGAAGGGCTTCCGGTTGATCTAACAAGTCTAACGCTTCTTCTTTTTCACAAATAGACAATCGACGCGGCGAGTGGTAAACGGGAACGTCGTCGGACAAAACGACTTTCGATATCCGACGCAAGGTCCGAATTTGGTAAGTACGGGAGGTGGACTTCATTATTGTTCTCAACGGCATGTATTTTCCAAATCTTCGGTACGATCACGGACTCGTCTCGTGCTTCAACAGTAACCACGTTGCCCTATTTCATATCAATCTCTACAGTTTTTTAGAAATAATAACCGAAAATTGTATCATATTGTATTAACGGAGCTGAAACTACGTGAAACAATATCATACTCATGTTCGTCGATAGTGATTTTAACAACAATTTCGTCCAGCGTAAAATTATCGTCTTTTTCGACAACGCGGAACTGTATTATCCGGTTGTTAATCGTAGGTGCACCTATTTTTATATACGAACTCGCGCGAATCAAACTCAGATCACTCACAGAATCAATTGATGCGGACAATTCATTTTCACCCACACGCACATACTTACATGCTTTCGTTCGTTAAAACGGGTGACATTGTACCTCGCCTTGGTTTCAATCGCGGCCGGTGGGCATTTCACTGCAACATGACCGAATTCTTGACATTTAAAACATTTTATGGCGTTGCCTTTCGATGGACACTTGGCGCTAACATGGTTCGTACCACCGCAATTAAAACAACGTTTGCCCGATTTTGTCTGATTCACTGAACTTTCCCGAAACATCTTCGCAACGCTCTTCCCTTCTTCTCTTCGTGCTTTGTCTTCCTTCTTCTGCTTCGTTTTCGCGTTTTCCGTCATCATCTCGTACACTGTCAGTTTTTCCTTCAGTTGGCGAATGTGCTTAGCTCCATACAAAATTATTTTATTAACTTCATTGTCTTCTATACCGTTAATCACGTATTTCATAACGGCTTTCGTAGCCATTTCCACCTGAGATGGGATATCCACCATCTTATACATGTACTCGTGGTACGATTCGTCGGCTCTCTTCTTTCTTCGTTTGAGTTCTTTATGAATTGTTTGACTGTCCACACTCTACGTAAATTCCGATCGCAGAGCTCTCTTCAACCCTTTCCACGTTTTACCACACCGTTCATAATTTACGAATAATTTCGCCGAACCACACAAAAGTCTTTTTGTATATATCATTCTTTGGACGTCATTCCACCCGCACAACTTCGCAGTATCTTCAAATTCTTTCAACGACAGACGCACGCTTTTCTCGTCATCACCGAAAAATTTTGACATCGACTCTTCTACGCGTCTAAATGTCGACACATGTTTTCCTCGTCGTCGTGTACGTCCACGATCATTGTCAGAATCTGTTCCGTCGCTTTCGTCCTCGTCGTTAGTTTCGTTTTCTTCGTCATCGTCATCTTCTTCCTCATTTTCGTCTTTAGCATCCTGTAATAAAAGACCCGCTTTTAAGCGTTCAATCAACTCTGGTTTTTTACCAGTCGTCTTCAATTTTCGTCTTTTATATTGTTCCTTGAGTTCGGTCACTTTCATTCTGTCGACGCTGGTGCTCTCGTTCATAGCAGTGCCACTGCTTTCGTTTTTCGTATGGTTAACTTCTTCGCCACCATCAGCTATCGTGACCCTTACATCACACGTCTTTCGTCTTAAACACAGAGTCAATGTTACGGGGCTTTTTCCGTCTTCAATTCTTTCGCACTTCGTGCGATCACAATGTTCGTCTTTTATCGTCTTCGGCGCGCACAGAGCGACAACACGATTTTCGCGTTTCAGATCACTGACGAGTCTCCAATTGTAGGAGGGGAGACACAGGGAATCTAAATCAGACTTACTAAATTAATAAAATATATTCTACCAGTATTACAAATAGCTTAGAATAAGAATTACGCCGTAGAATGAAAGGGACCACGAGTCACACTGCGTACGTCTTTAGTCTATCGCGGTGTGCCCTCAACTGCCTCTTATCTTTTGGAATGCATAACGTAGCGCAGTTGCCCTTTCGGCGGAGTGTGACTCATAGAGGACGCGTTCAATTCCTACATACCATTAATTTATATCTATTCCACCACAATGAAAATGGTATATATATCTTTGTATGTACATATATATACAATCGAAGTATTTTTGACGCGGTTGCGGATACTCAAACCTCTTTCGGGGTGGATTTGTCGATTGCGATATCGCGAAAGTGGACGGAAGATGTGTACGAATAAATTTGCAACCGATTGAAGTATTGAGGATGTAATTACAAATGAACTACGTACAATTAGTCTTGATGCTCGCGGTCGGGATTATTTCGTGTATTTCGTGTAACTAGATAGACTACGGAAAACTCAACTGCGGGTGAAGGGACGGAATCTTTTAAAGACTTTACAGGAGCTATACGCACGGTTGTATGCGTCGGGGACGTTCAAGAATTGGAGAAGGGGATGGCCAAGGAATATGGATAGGTGATGGAAAGTTTCGGAGATTTAGGACATACGTCACAAAGTGTGTTCCAAGTAGAAGGAGAAGTTTTATGAGGGGTTGGGCGATCAGGAGCTTTTTGAAGTGCAGGATTACGGCAATAGTTTGAATAAGATTATTTGCGGTTTGGAGGCATAATTAGGGGGAACAAGGAATGGGAGGTTCTGAGGCTGCATGTGTATGATACGTTGGGATGAGTGGTGGTACGCAAGAGATGTACAGCCCGAACATTATTGAAGAATTCTGGAAACATGTCAACACAAGATGTGGTCAAAAGGAATACTGCTCCTCCATCACCTGTGTATAAACAATTTCTGTGAGTTTAATGCTTATGTGGATCCCACTCAGCGGAACATGTTACTTAAAAAGAAGAGAATAAGTTGAGAGAACTCGTGGAAAGAAGTTGAGAGAACTGACAAAGCCGTACCTTGTAGTTGGTGAATACAGAAAGATATTTAAAATTAACCCAATCAGAGATGAATAAACCATTTCTTTCATTTACTCACGAATGAATATATGAGTATTTTTATTCAATTAAAAATCTAATATCAACGGGGGGTATCGCTAGCATATGCCTGTATATTGCCGCCAAGGTTGGCGAAGTGTCTATTAAAATTTAGCGGACTAGACCAAATTTAAGTAATGTGCTTCCCTCATAAGGATGCGAATTTGTATCGCAATGTGCGGAAAGCCTTTACTCACAAACCGTGAAAGTGAACATTTCTATTAATTAAACATTGTGCCGAGATATACTCAAAAATACGTAATCCACAGGTGGACGCAAAAACACTTTTACATGTATATTCAATGAAAGAAGAGAAAGTTTAATTTTAGTCGCAATACCGCTGCGCAAAGGGTTATATTAGAATTGGAGAGTCTGCACAACATGTTTCATTCAAAATAAACTGCAATTTAAGTGGTTAACAGGAATTTGTATTGTTAATCTTGAGTGAAAGTTTATAATTGTGTATTTGTTACTCTAGATACGTTATCGTCATTAGTAATCATATTTGTGCGAAATATATATTTTATCCTAAAATAATAGTTTTATAATACACACAGATACCGTATTATCTGGATCGAATAATAAACCATTTTATGTACATCACTTAATTGTATGTTCGAATAATTCGAAGATCGTTGATTTCGATATAACACGATTCTGTGAAATTCTACCATCTTTTAATGGACTAAAGAAAATGCCGGCGTACTTATGTTATTCGTTTGTGAGCACCCGGTGCTTACTTTTATGCGTTTATTCAGTTTTTAATACTAAAACCGTTGAAAAGGGGAGACTCTAGGTAAATAATATTTACAATTATTTCAGATGGCATGTAATTATTTATTACTTTCTTAGAACGTGGGTGTACAAAATATTTGGGCACTGTTTCTTAAAATTAGTTGACGGAGGATTAGGAATGAATAATTCCTTCAATATTTGGTCAGTTCACTTCAACTGTGTTTTACTGTGCAGGATTTAGAGATGTTTCTGGAGAAAATATTTATTCGTCTGTGGAGGCATGCAGGGAAGCCATTACGGTGCAATATGATACAGATGTTTTCATTACCTGAAAAGAATGTTTCGGTCAGTGGAAATTCATCCGTCGGGGGAAATATACATTCATGTTACGTTATTTTAACAGCCCACGAGAATTCAGTTTCTGTTATTATGTCACATACTACTTACACTATATACCTTGCGATTAAGGAGATAAGTTAAAATTCCGCTCAAACGGAATTTCGATAATTCCGCAATAGATATGCGTCTATATTACAACTTAATCTTCGAAATCCATTAAATTATGTTGTGCTCCATATACTATTAACTATTATACTTTGCCTGGGGATCTTATGTTTATTGTGTAACTTGTTGTGTTTCCCAACATTTACACGTTAACTTAACTGATTATTGCATGCGTGGTGCTTCGGTGGCATAGGAAAAATATTTATGAATTAATTGTTTATTCCTTGGTAATAGGTGTACGTACTAGGTCTAGTTTTATTCAGGTAATATTTTTCGAGAACCTAAATTCATCCTTGCTTTTTTGCATAAGAATATGAGATGCTATTGCTGCGATTGATCACAAAAGATACCTTTAAATTTAATAACATATGACATGTGTTCAGATAACATTTGTGGAGTCAAACGAAAGTGTTTGGATTATGACTACATCAGAAAAGATTTAGATTACCATTGATAAACGAGAACATATGAAAGTTAGCATAATATTCTTTGTCTTATTGTGTAAATGGGTGTAATGAGTGTAAATGACTAAGGAGCATTGTGACACTTTTTAAAACAGCCCGCATGTTCAAAACATAAGAAGATTCCAAGATGAAAAGGTTACATGAGAATTCATAAGCAAGAGCTGAACAATCGATATTTACGTCATGAATAAAGTATTTAAATTTGTAAAAGGAATAATGAGGATCCGTGATAGGTTTCGTCTCTCAAGGAAATAGCTGTTTCCTTGAATTTGTTCAGTATTAACAAAAATGTTTAACTGAATTAACAATTGGATGCTAAAAGGAAATTCTACGATACACCTTCAGTTTATAATGAACACCTTGATGCTTCTTCGATATCGTTGAATAAATGTCATGATACGGAAACTCATTCTGTGCAATGCCACAAACAAATTCAGAATCTCATAATAATTTTTAAAATGAGTAACAGATATTGTATTAAAATGATGGCCCAGAATGGTGCAGGTAGATGAGGAAATATGGATGTGTACGAAATTAGTGTAATAATTTAATCATGAAAACTGTCTCAAGGTAATATATAATCACCATGCCGAAACTATCTAAGTTAATAATGTATAAGCCAGCAATGGTCAACGTGCTTGGCGTTTGACTCTTAGCCATCAATAGTAACAGCAACTTCCGAGCCTTTACTGACGTTTCATACCAGAGCCCATTGTATCTGCAAACATGACAAAGTGTTGTTACGTGTTGGTTTAAAAACAACATCCCAAGATGTTCTACGTCAAAATTTTGTATCCGCAATTTAATAAGCCGCTCATATCATGCAGGCTTCTGCACATGTAGTTATATTGAGAAGAATGGTGATTTGTAAAAATCAGATAAGGAAACAGTAGAACTCGAAAAAGATAAATCAGTTACAAGAAGTCGTGTTATAGAAGGATGTACGTTTTAATACTGTCGACTTACGCAGCAACAGAAACGTGACAACTATGATCCATTAAGTTTTGTCCAGGCCAGCTATTAAGAAATAGCCGGACGCTTTGGGCGATGATGAGAGCCGAATAATGAAATAGATCGGACATTTCATCGGTACGAATCACAACCTATATTTCCAAATGTCTAATGTATTTACGGCGGGGGTGTCAAGTAATGTGCTGTTTGTCACGGACGTGTTTGCGAACCTATCAAGTTGGACGTATAAGCAGACGATCGAAAAGGATGGCCCAAGAAATTCTGACTTCGAAAATATAGGTCCAACGTTATTTGACCGCAGGACAATGCAGCTTGTCCCAAAACTTGTCATGTGTGCACTACTACGAGATAATGTTCAATATATCATAACGTATTTAAGCACACGTATATAAAACAATTCTTGTTTGAATTGGTTCGTTTTTTTTTAATTTTGGACTGAATCAACTGTTGTAAATTTACTCACTACATCCTTAAACAAGTGTATATGAGACTTCTTAAATATTGCCATTTACTGTGTTAAATTACACACACTTTAAGTTTAAGGCTTTCGCGAGCATGATTGTCCATTTTGTTAGCTTCCGATTGGTTGAAACATGAGAATCTTTCCTCGGTATTTTTACATCCGCTGCCTTGATGATACAGACTGTAATGTCTGGGAAGCGTCGGCAAAAAGCTGAGGGAAGATGTGGCAACCATTCGGGTTCCAATATTCGGAATTACACAGACTTGTTTAGGCAAAGTAACGAAAAATACAAGTCCCTTTAATACACTCAAATGTTCTCAAGCATCTAGATTCTCGTCTCCTAAGTAGAAAACACCTGCTTAGTCACCAGTTATAAGGGTCGTTCCGTTAGCAGCGCTCGATGGTATTGATTAATATATCCACATTTTTTTTGTTCAATTTTAATACGTCCATACGGAGAGTGCAATATGCAGGCAAACACTTCTGTGACCAAATGTATATGCAATCAGTGTGTGGTACGTACCATGACGCATGATGTGCTATGCAAGATTATACCAAGCCCAATGTCAAATAACAGAAACGTGGTAAATGTAGATGCTATTAATTCTGCAAACCTAATATCAACAAGAAAAAAATCACTTTTTTCCGACTGCTTGGGCGACTGATATTCCGCTATGGCACGTCCATAATAGAAATAATTCTAGACACGTGTTGTGATATGTACTACTGTGTTAAAAGAAATAGTAAGATTTTTCCATTTAACCCGCGCAGGCGTATCAAAACAAGTTAATTTTATTTATATGTTGCTAGTACTGTAAGAGACATCTGTAATATATTTCATGGCAATATCTTTAGTGGTTGTGAGATACGCTTGTTTATTGTAACCTACACAATTGCTTTCGATGATTTTCAGTATGAATGAAAAATTTCAGCAAAAAATTTGTTTCAAATTTTGCTACAAAAATGGAATTTTGGATTCCGTCATGTTGAAAATTTAAAAAAAATATTTCGGAGACAATAAACTGTACAGAAAAAGAGTTTTTGATTGGTTGGTACAAATTATTCGAAGAAGGCCGGGGACACGTTGAAAATTACAAATGTCCTGGGCGCCCTTCGGCGTCTAACGATGGAAATCATGTCACGGAAATCGGAGATCTGGTGCTCAAAAATCGTCGATGAAGAATTAGATACATTCAGATATCAAGAATCAGATACATTAGATACAGAATCAATCGATTTTGAAAAACAAATTGCGTCTCAGACGACTGCATGCTCGTTCGGTTCCAAAAACGACCAATTTGTTCGAAATAGAGCGGCATGTTAACATCTGTGAAGAAATGATTTCCAGAAAGTAGCCGAACGTGCGACGCATTATTACTGATGATGTTATATGTGCCCATAATTATGAAAGTGGTCTAAGTCATATATTTCTTGTTTCGAGATATTTAATGAATTGCATTTGAATAAATTAAAAAATATTTTTACATTATGCGACATTTTAATTTATAATTTTATTAGTCTTAATTAATGGAAATTTACTATGAATATGAAATTTTGTGTGAATTTTATACGATAATATTATTTTTAAAGATTGAATTGACTTAGACCATTTTCAAAATTAACTGAATGTCCTATAAATGACTTAAAGCAATAAAGAACTTTGAGTTTTATTTGAAACAATAATTTGATTGAAATAATTCGTGAACATTTATTACATTTATTAATTATTTTTAAACAGTAATCCATTTTTATCATTATTTCGAGTATTTAAGATTCTTAAAATGTTCCTGAAAAACTGGAGGGATGTACGGTAGTAAACTCATAATATCTTTATGTTTTTCTTCCGATACTGGTCTAATGGTGGTGTATAATGGAAGTAATTTAATATTTCCGTATATTTTTGGTCTTCCTTTTTTAGGTGAAAGATCCAAAACGTGAAATTTAGAATCATCTAAAGATGTTTTATAGAACATTTTATAAGGTTCATTTTTCAAGAATCTCATCCATTGAATTTGTAGCCAAGAGACAGATTCACCCGCGGTATTTTTTACTCTTCTTGTTATTGATTATCTACCGGTAATGAAGTTGTCGTTATTATTAAAATTTGATTGTCATTTATTTTATTATGTAGTTCAGAAACGCGTCAAAGAAGGCCACGTGCCATTTTCAAGTTGTTTATATAATTTATTTAAATTTTTGACTTAGACCACTTTCCTAATTAAAACTAAATGAATTCCATATAATGTTGAAATTACAACCACTATCTGATGGTTCATTTTTGACAATTTCGTAAAAATTACATTGAATAAATTTAGTTAAAAATAATGTGGTATGAAATAACTGATAAACTCATTTTTTTTAAATTTTGACTTAGATCACTTTCATAATTATGGGCACATATATACTGCGTCGTTTGCGTGAAGCTAACGCAAACAGAGGCTGTAATTGTGGCGAGAACATTCATGGGTTTTACACAACAATAATGCGCCATCGCACACTGCATTTGTTATTCGTGATTATGTGGCCTGTGATGAAATGCATTATTACGAGTGATGATACGTGGATCTACGCTTACGATCTTGAAACAGCCGACCAATCGAGTGAATATCGTGCGAAAGGAGAGCCAAGGGAAAAAAACGCGCCAAAGTCGCTCAACATAAAGATAATGATAACAGTTTTATTCGATTATCGGGGTCTTGTGTATTATGAATTTCTTCCGCCGGACCAAACTGTCAACAAGAATAATTATTTGAATGTTATGCGGAATTCGTGTGACGCTATTCGAGAAAAGGAGTCGGAACTGTGGCGAGACAACTCATGTTTTTACACCACGATAATTCGCCGTGGCAAGCAGAATGGGATATTTGTGCCCATAATTATGAAAGTGGTCTAAGTCAAAATTAAAAAAAAAATGAGTTTATCAGTTATTTCATACCACATTATTTTTAACTAAATTTATTCAATGTAATTTTTACGAAATTGTCAAAAATGAACCATTAGATAGTGGTTGTAATTTCAACATTATATGGAATTCATTTAGTTTTAATTATGAAAGTGGTCTAAGTCAAACATTTAAATAAATTATATAAACAACTTGAAAATGGCACGTGGCCTTCTTTGACGCGTTTCTGAACTACATAATAAAATAAATGACAATCAAATTTTAATAATAACGACAACTTCATTACTAGAAGAATCAATAACAAGAAGAGTAAAAAATACCGCGGGTGAATCTGTCTCTTGGCTACAAATTCAATGGATTCTATAAAACATCTTTAGATGATTCTAAATTTCACGTTTTGGATCTTTCACCTAAAAAAGGAAGACCAAAAATATACGGAAATATTAAATTACTTCCATTATACACCACCATTAGACCAGTATCGGAAGAAAAACATAAAGATATTATGAGTTTACTACCGTACATCCCTCCAGTTTTTCAGGAACATTTTAAGAATCTTAAATACTCGAAATAATGATAAAAATGGATTACTGTTTAAAAATAATTAATAAATGTAATAAATGTTCACGAATTATTTCAATCAAATATTGTTTCAAATAAAACTCAAAGTTCTTTATTGCTTTAAGTCATTTATAGGGCATTCAGTTAATTTTGAAAATGGTCTAAGTCAATTCAATCTTTAAAAATAATATTATCGTATAAAATTCACACAAAATTTCATATTCATAGTAAATTTCCATTAATTAAGACTAATAAAATTATAAATTAAAATGTCGCATAATGTAAAAATATTTTTTAATTTATTCCAATGCAATTAATTAAATATCTCGAAACAAGAAATATATGACTTAGACCACTTTCATAATTATGGGCACATTTGTGATTATACTGTGACATATCGTTCGCAATGATTAGTTATAGTAGTGTCAGATATCCTAATATCCACAACGTATAAAGTATTTGAATTTTTTAATTTTTCAGTGTCATTCGTGTTCCCAGTTTGGGGGCGCCACGTTTGTCTTCCTCATATTGCTCAATGTGCTCCACGATTCACACGTGAAGAGTAAATCTGGGCAAGGATTTATTGATGCAATATACCGTGATAAATAATATAACAAAATGCGAAAGGAAAAGGGAAGAAAGCGCTCTCGATTACATTCTAAGGAAAGCGAGAATGAGAAAACTCAGGAGAAATGATAAAAAATGCAAACACCGTTAGATAACCTCACTAATGATAACCGTTAGATAACCTCACCTTACCCCCCATTCAGTTTGTTAATCAACAAGGTGAGAAAGCATTGGTAGAAAAGGATGAAGAATGTCAACTGCAGTTTCAAGAAATCACCGGTAAAAGTAATCTTATCTACATCCTAGTCCGTTCTTCCCACACGAAATGCAGAATGCTTATTCCACACAAATAATGCACGTGCAACAAGGGCAGTAACGGCAAAAAGTCAAAGAATAAAGTTCAACAGACTCCACACAGGTACTGATATTGAAAGAAATGGTTTCATACGCATAAAAAAATGAAAAATATGCACAAAGATCATGTATTTTTCAGAGGATGACTCTGACAATGAAAATGAGTTTATGAATAAAATAGAACTGCCTATGAATCATATTGACAAAAACGAACGTCAGTCACGCTCCCTTAAGGAGAATGAAACGAAAAATGAGACGGACAAACCTAAAGAATCGGCGATTAAGGAAGATATACTGCAAGAGCTGGGAGATCATCCTGGTGCTAATAAAGCTGATGCAATACAATTACACAAGGAAGTTAACACCGTTAGAAAATTTGGATGAAAGAGGCTTTGTCAGATGAAAGTAGAAAAGGCTTAACAAAAAATAATCCACGCGAAGGTGAGTTATATTCAGAACCTCCCAAAATTAATTTGGAGATCTCAGCCCCATTAACTTAAATTGCAAAGAAAAGAGATGAGCATATTGCAGAAAATGAGGAATGTGTGGAAACAGCAATTATATCCCTTTGTGCTGTTGTGCCTCTGCATTTTCAAGATCCTGCGAAAGGTGTTGATTAAATGTAGGTCTTAGAATATTCATGCGACACTGGGAAACTGCTATCAGATGTATTCTATCAACACGCCAACGCTAGAAAGTCTTTCATCACACCTGTGATGAAGAAATGTGTTAAACTCCTGGTTGAGTCTTTACACTCTGACGAATGGCTATATGGGCAAAACATGACTATACAAATAAAGGGAGCAAAGAAAATTGGAAGTGCCCATCAACAACTAAAAGCTCGACACAAAACATTACAGGGACACGAGGGTCAGGAAAACTGGAAAGGTCCGTCTACTCGTTAGAGATAGACGGGCACTTATCCTAAAAACCGACAGATCGTTACGTATTAAGCTGTACAAGTGGACACATAATTCCGTTTAAAGAAATCCCAAGATAATATAAACCCTTTGAGCAACAAATATGGAAAAAGGGGAACTCTAGTAAATGGATTTAGAGATTATTAAATTTTAAACGATAAAGGCTACAGAGAAATGTGTAAAATGCAAATATGGGTTTATCTTTCCAATTTTTCTAGTGCAGAAACCTGAAGTCTCATACAGGTTAATATTAAATTTATAAAAGTTAAATAAATTTATTAGACCTCCTCATTTAAAAATGGAGGATATCAAATCGGCAAAAAATCTTCTGACTCGTAATGCAATTATGTCTTCTATTGACCTCAAGGGCCTATTTTCTGTTTCGAGTTCATGACACAACAAGAAAATATTTTCAATTTGTTTTTAAAGGTCAAGTATATCAGTTCAGATGCGTCCGTTCGGTTCATGTACAAGTCTGTACGTCTACACAAAGGTTATGAAATCGCTGATAAATGCATAGAGGGCTAGAGGGTTTATGTCAAACATTTATTTAGATGATAAGTTATTTGTTGGGAAAGAATCGAAGGATTTCAAAGAAAATATTACTGAAACAAAATATTTTTTAGAAAAATTAGGCTTTGTTATAAATAAAGAAAAGAGTAGTTCAATCCCACCTCAAAACTGCAAATTTCTATGATTTGTAATTAACTCAATTTATTACACAATAGAATTAACTGGAAAAGAGAATAATCAAGAAAGAAGATTTATAACAAAATTTAAGACAGGAAATGCATGTTCCATCAGCAAATGGCTGGTGGAACGAGAGAGAGGGAGAGAGAGAGAAAGGGAGAGAGAGAGCAATCGTTTATGCGAACAGCAATCGCGTATGTGAATAAGATTGAAGGAATCCAGTTCCCAATTCTTGAGGAATTAGCCAGACAAATTTGGTTGTGGCACAAAAAGCGTATCATGTGGATACATGCATGTTACATTGCTTCAAAGCAAAATGTACTTCCAGACGCTGCTTCAAAAGTCACAAATATAGGTACAGAGTGGGAGTTTTCAGCCGAAGCGTTTAACAAAATTAACGAAAAGTTGGTCCTTTTAGTATGAACCTATTTGCCACAAACTCAAACAATAAAGTTAACAAATTTTGTATGTGGTTCCAATATCCAAATGTATTTAGAGTGAATGCGTTTACAATCTGTTGGAAAATTGCAAAACCATATGGTTTTCTTGCGTTTGCGCTAATTTCGCCGACTTTAAGGAAATTCATTATTGATAAAGCTGAGAGGGTCATTGTGGTACCACAATGGACAAATTCATCTTGGTATCCCTTATTTAGTATGTTACACAGAGGAACTTCCATTATTTTTAACCCAAGAAAAAATTTGTTATTGTCTGATTGTAGGAAAGAACAGCACCCATTTGTGGAGGCGCTTTCACTGGTGGTAGGAAGACTTTCCGGCAAGGATTTTTGAACAAAGGACTCACAGAAGATGCAGTGGACATAATGTTTGATTCAATTACTGAGTCTACGAGGAACAGTATGAATGTTCTTTGAAGCAATGGGGTTTTTCTTTTTATAAAGAAGAAAAACTATGATTTATTTGACACTGATACTTTTAAAATTATAGAATTTCATACAGAATGTTTTCATGGTGGTGCGAAATATGGTACGTTGAACTCGGATAGAGCAGAAATTGCACTAATTATATCAGGAAAATTTTTGGAAATAAATTAATATTACGATTTACGCCTTTCGTTTTTTAGGAATGTCCTTCAAGGGCAAAGTTTTCACCACGTGGGATATTGATTTGGTTTTGGATGACATAATAATGCGGCAGTGTAATACCAATGAGAAGATTCTGGAACAAATCTCTTATCATGGAGATGAAAACGGAATAAACGAGCTAGGAGGTGATCAGAAATTTAATGCATTTGAGGTTCAGTTCGAGAAGAAGTAAGACGGAAATTAGATAGACATTTACTCACATCGATTAATTTATGCTTCTTAATTAATTCCTTAAATAATTTATCTCTCTAGACATGCAAAGAATACATACATAAGATATCTGCGGTAAGTAAACTCAAATTTAAGGATCTTGCAGGAAAAACTATCACTTTGTTATTATTGGTCACAGCTAAATGGTTACAAACAATGGGATTAACTAATAGAGAAAACATAAAAGTAACAAGGCCCGGAATTGAAATAAAAATTCCAGAATTAGTTAGGATATCGAAGCGTGGAGCGTATCAACCAAATCTTATACTACCTTTTTCAAGGAAGGAAAAAATGTATGTGTAATAGTAACTGTATTGCAATATGAATATACAAAAGAACCCAGAAGAAAGATGAAAACCTTTTTGTTTCTAGAGTCGAACCGTGTAAACCAGTTAGCGCACAGATTCTGGCTCAGAGGGTATAATCGTTTTTAGGAAAAGCAGGGATCGACAAGAATAATTGTACAGCCTACAGTACCAAACCCGCAGCAATCTCCAGGGCAGTTCAAAAAGATATCGGTTTTAACACTATTAGGAAAACAGCAGATAGGACAGAAAGGTGAAACATTTTTGCCACATTTTATATCATCGCAATATCAAAAGGTGAAAATGAAACATTTGCTTTTTCTATTCTTAAAAATTAACAAGTATATTGCTGGAAGTTTATATTTTAAATACATTAGTTTATTGTTTGTCCTTAAATTAAAGTGTTTAGATAATAATTGAAGCGCAATCTTTGAACATCTACCAGTGATCATTGAGAAAGTCCCGTCACAATATAATTGCACGATCAAACGCGCTCGCCGAAAGCGAGCGACGTTCGATCGTGACCATATGTGGACGTCTCGTTTCGCCCCCGCTACTCAAAAAGGAAAAGAGTATATACATGCCAATTTTGGAATGCCAAAGGAACTCTAAACAACACGAGGAAGACATACGTGGCGCCTTCAAGTTAGGAAGACTAATGGCGCTAAAAAATTTAAGAATTCAATGCGCCTTCGGCGTGCTTCCACAACCGCCGTATTTGCTGGATTTAGCTCCGTGTGACTTTTTCCAATTTTCTCAGCTTAAAACACCACTTCGGGGTCACTGTTTTGATTCTATCGAAGGGATTCCTCGAGAATCACTGGGCGCCTTGTGACCAATACGGAAATCGAATTTAATCGTTGTTTTGATGATTTGAAAAATTTTTGACAAAAGCGTATTGTCTCCAATGGGAACAACTTTGAAGGGGATGAAATCAATTTATAAATTAAATAAGCCGTTTGTATTTTATTTGGAGGGTCCTACTTTGTTTGATCACAGCAGTATTACTAAATTCTATTAATTGCACAACACCAAAAGGTACAAATGAAAATGAATTAATATTACTTGGAAATTATGTATTGGTTTTGATACTGGTACGCTGAATCGAGTAAACATATTAGGGAATAACTGCAAGAGCATATTGGAAAATGAGATCCATTACGGGCACGGTTTAGTAACACAAACGACAATGTATTTTACACCGATAAATAATGTACAATTACAAATGTACAAATGTCGAATTAGTTTAAATCATATCCAGTAAGGAAAACAATTAGAATTACCCCGAATTCAAGCAAACCCTACTCTCACTATGACTTCCTAATAGTCATGATATTAGGTCTGTACGCCTCTAATAATATAAATTACCAATAAGGAAAAATCCTGATAAACGTTAATATCTTCTTACACACCTTTTCGTTCGAATGTGTAACTTAATACATCGGACCACATGGCGATAATTTTCCATATCCATGTTACGACGTTCATATGCACTACCAGACGATTTCTTTTTCACATTTAACATATTTTGCAAGCGATGGCTGAAAATGTATAGTTCGAAATTATAAGAGCGTAACTAATTTTGATGTAACACTATGAAACGGAAGATCTGTTTTAAACGTCTTGCCTCAAAATAGCGAACATGGCGCAGCCGTGTTGCATAAATACGATGTACATCGCATCGGATCCCAAAACTACTGCAATTCCTATTAGATAGGCGAAGCATTGACTGGCTATTAAGACGTAAAAGTATTTATCTTGGTCTATGAAGTATTCCCCTGGGTTTGGTAGCACACGTGTTCTGGACTCGTTCAGTGGAAAAATTATGTCGAGAATTGGTGCGTTCAGCGGCAGCAAAATGTAGCCAACCACCGGTGGGAAAACAATAACTGCAACAATTCAGTTTATATTTATTAGAGGTGTTTCACAATCTGCAACGTCATTCGAAGAATTTCAAATGTGGGAACGGCGAAACTTACGGATACATTATACATTTTGCTTGAAGACGTTTAATTATACGAAATATTTTACAGTCGAATTTGATGAATGAAGCCATGCACCGTAAGGGTCGCAATACATATTACGGCCATATGAATAATCTGTACAGCATTGGGAGGTTCTACACTAAATAATTAATTAATTTTCTTGTGTTGTTTGATGTCACTGTGCCAAGTATCCCACAATGTTCATAACTGTAGTTCTAATTAATGAACTCTCCAGAAATTTCAGGATTCAAAGCATGGCCTTTGATCTACGCGTATCGCATCTGTGCTACGCGCCACCTCATTCATGCCCTCACATTGGTACTCATGCTAGCTCGCGCGCACACACACACATAGTAAAGGGTTTTGCAAACATCGGACGCTTCTAGGATAATGTTCAAGTCAAGGTCTGTCAGCGGTTCTCTTTCTAACGAGTACGATTTGAGGAAATAATATTTTCTACCATACTAGTTGTAATCATCATGGACAAAACATAATCCCCAGTTTATTTTACTGGCAAATTGCGCCAGGTACAGCGAACAAATACCCCAAAAAACAGACGCGCCACCACCAACCTGAGATTATGTACTGATTGAAGCAGAAGTAAGTAGGTACAGATACAAAAATTTAGATTACAAATACTGTCATCCTGTTATATCAGCAACTCCGCATAACAAATAACAGGCAGTCCATAGATTTCCATTAGGCAGAATTCAATAACCGTTTTACTTATGATTTCCATGTCGTGCCCCTTAGTATGTATTAATTAATCTGGAAGTCGCTATTGGAAACTATAACTTGCCTTCTACTCCAGGTTCAAGCAGAGTTTAAATATTCAAACCAGTATAAATAAATTGGTTTTAATCGTTTTGTGACACAACATAAATTGTGAGACTTAAGTAGATTATACCCGCAATCATATCTTTCAGCTGTTGTGATTTCTATGAAATTTACTTTCAATTTCCATTGAGATTTAATGTACCCATTATGACTGTATGTACGACACGCCATATACAACTTCCATAAAGATGTAACGAGATTGTGAGATATTTGTGTAACGAACGCGAAACCCTACAATAAGCAGTGCGATTGCCACACTTTAAAAGGATCACGAAATTATTATAAAGTTACTAATTCCCCCATGCATTGGAAAAATTATCCAACCCGTATGATGAAATTTTTCCATGTTTGAGACGCCGCAAAATAAATTGCGATTAGCTCATCCCTTCTCTGCACTTGAAAACTTTAATTTATTTGAAATACTTTCATTATAAAACGCTTATACTCAATACTTAGGAATGAACCAATGAGTACCCATTTAAATGGGCAGTAAAAATACGCTAAAATTTTTCTGTACAAGTAATCAATAATTAACCTTTAAACGGCACTATAAACGAACGGAACGGACACACACACACGCGCACGCGCCTGTGGGGAGGTTAGAAGATAGAGTTACTGTTCACACGAACCTGACTATATAATTGAGATAACCTATATGTTATTTGCTAAGGGGATTTTCGTGGTGTACGCGGTATTTCGACCAGAATCATCACACTAGAGCTCAATTTGTTGTAATATCCTGCCAGTCATGCAGTTGGTGATGCATAAGTATTAAATATTGTAGCCATACATGCGTAACATAAGGTGAATTTTCGTCCTAATCCGGCATACTTCTTCAGAATGTCCTCTTCCATAATACTTGTTAGAGCATTCCAGTCATCGTGCATTCGGTTCAGCAGTTCTTTCATCTATATTATTCAGAAATACTGTTTATGAAATCCCATTTCGGAAATTGTAGTACCACTAAAATTTTTTTTTACCACAGCGGATTTGTGCCTGAGCGTTATTACTTTTGAAGTTATTATTATTCCGCCTACCGACGTCGGCATGGAACCAAGTAGTTTGTCTAAATCGTCAAAGGATTTCACTATATATATTGCCTGAAAGATTGGACTTTATTTTATTTTGTGATTGTAATGACAATTTGACTCCGCCCGACTTCAATCGGTCATGTTCACGTAAGTGCATATTATATTTCAGATGATTGCGGTGTTAAATAAAAATCTAATAATTATGGGAAAATTAAAATAACCGACATGTTCAAATTCCACCGAAACATCCAAAGCCGATTTCAAATTTAATCAGTATAACCTAATATTACTTCAAAGTAGTCACCATATGTTTATAGAGCTCTCTACCTAACATTCGTAACAGGTTGAGTGCTGTACGAATTTCTCCTCCAGTCTTTGTCTCCAGCCGTGCAGCGCTGATGCGTTAATCTGCCATTGCGCATACCGAGTTATAAACTTTATTCTTCTCGGGTACACGAATCACGAATTTTTATCGAAATGGGAGGCGCCGATTTCTTACGACTACCACAGCATTCAACGTGTTAAAATGTCTTCCGATGTAATAGATACTTTATTGTGCCGGAAACCATGATATATGTTACAAATAAGTAAGGCTTATGGTGTTTTAGTCATTCTATTATTGTATTTAATGTTTATTTATGTAACTGCTTGTTCGAATTCAATTAAATTTTTCATTTGCGTTCAGTAAATATTTTGGTTCCATTCTAAAATGTTAATTGATTCAGTGGAACTATTAGGTGTACAACTTTGCTTCCGCCGTTTTGCAATAGATGGCTGTAGCGGTAAGTGGTAGTCGAAATAAATAGATCGTAGATGTCATACAATAAGCTTAGGCACTTGTAAACATAACGCCATCGAAATATTAGTCGATTTGTGTCTGCATCATAAATATAAACATGTCAGCTTACGAGCCAAATTCTCGTCATTTGCGGGAGGTTTTAATTTTCTGCTTTAATATGAAGAAATCTGCGGCTGAGGCTCATCGAATGTTCTCAAATACCTATGGTGAGGCCGCTATTAGTGAAAGAACGTGCCGAGAGTGGTTTCAACGCTTCAAGAACGGGGATTTTGACGTCGAAGACCGGCAAGGCGGTGGAAGAGAGAAGGTTTTCGAAGATGCAGAATTGGAGGCATTACTTGATCAAGACTCGTGTCAAACGCAACAAGAATTGGCAGTATCATTGGGAGTGACGCAACAAGCCATTTCAAAACGCCTGAAAATCATGGGAATGATTCAGAAACAAGGAAATTGGGTGCCGTACGAGTAATAAGCCGAGAGATGTTGAACGGCGTTTGTTTGCTTGTGAACAGCTGCTTGTCAAGGCAAAGACGGAAAGGATTTAATAGCATCGCATTGTGACTGGGGACGAAAAATGGGTTCATTACGATAATCCCAAGCGCAGAAAATCATGGGGATATCCCGGCCATGCTTCCACGTCGACGGCCAAACCGAATATTCACGGTTCCAAGGTCATGCTCTGTATGTGAATATGTGGGACCATCTCGTGCGTAGTGCATTATGAGTTGTTAAAACCGACTGAAACAATCACAGGCGATCGTTATCGAACGCAATTAATGCGTTTGAGCCGAGCATTAAAAGACAAACGGCCGCAATACAACGAGAGACATGATAAAGTGATTTTACAGCACGACAATGCTCGACCCCATGTTGCGAAAGTGGTCAAGACATACTTGGAAACGTTGTTAAAAGTCCTACCCCACCCGCCGTATTCTCCAGACGTTTATCTCTCCCTCGGACTATCACTTGTTTCGATCAATGGCACACGGCCTGGCTGACCAGCACTTCCGGTCTTATGAAGAAGTAAAAAATTGGATCGATTCGTGGATCGCTTCATAAAAGATGACCAGTGGTTTTTTCAACGCGATTTATTTAGGATTGTACGCTGCCCGAAAGATGGGAGAAAGTAGTGGCCAGCGATGGACAATACTTTGAATCATAAACGTATAACCAGTTTTTTACAATAAAGCCTCGAATTTCGGAAAAAAACGGCGGAAGCAAAGTTGTACACCTAATATTAACTTCTAACAAATTCGATACAATTAGGAGGATAACCCAATCTTTCGAGTCATGTGGGGAGTTCTTTCTTACTTCCAATATAACTATCAAATTATTGTAATGAATGTTAACGGTGAAGTCAGTTTGTAGTATAAATATATATTATCCCCCGACAAAGTAGTACCGTCAAGCAAATGACAAATGTATGTGAATATCTTGACACATTATATGAGTTACGTCGTTTCAATACCTGAGGAACGCAGAAGCTAATTAATCCAAGTATCGTAAACGATGTCGTAACTGTTTTTATCCTCGTACATTGATATGGCCACAGGCCAACAAATGAAAGGATCAACTTATTGATTCTATAGTAGCTGCCGTCGTAGAAATCCATTTCAACTACACAACTCTATGATCAAAACTGGAATGAAATTGAAAGAAACCTGCCGCAGCCTACCCTTTGCAGTCCGTCTAATTAAGTATTCGTTCAGCTCTCTTTGCGTTCAGTGTATTGATTGGTAAGAGCTCGAATAGTCCGCTTTTAGTTCTTACTAATGCAATAACTTAAAAGGGAATAGACGATAATAGAACACCTTTGAAACACTTAACGACAGCTTTGGCATTACTCACGACTACACTTCTGTATAAAGGATCTAATATAACTATGGAGCCCCCGATACCCAATGGATGGAATTCTGTAACTGAACGCTCGTATAATGGAAAATATCGGAGGCTTGGTGAAAATCATTTGTCCAGTGTAATAAAATTTTGAGATTTTGTTATTCGGTGAAATGAGTGACATTACGCAATTGTTAAAAAACAATGTACATGCATTACGCTCAAGTCTATTATATCTTTCCCTAATTTCAATGTATCAGGAGGAAAACAATTATTACAGTAAGAGCTGGGTTTGAATAAAAGTAGCGTACAGAATAATTTAAACAATATTAGAGAATTCAACGTGTTTATGTTGCAAATTTGGATAAACTTAGAAAATTCACTGCAAAATGTTTCATGGTTTCCATCTGTCTGATCCTTTTTGACCATCAGCGCAGAAATGTGCTATTAAAAGTCGCATGGTTTCCATCTGAGTTTGAGATTTTATTTTAGAATGCGTATAACAAAATAACAAGTATTGTAACAAGAAAACGAAATGTGTCGAGTATGCACGCGTCTATCAACAACAACCCCTTTCCGATCTTCACTCTCGTTTTTTGTCTCTTCCGGCCGCACGCCGTCTCGTGACCACGCGTCATCCTTACGGGCCCTCGCGTCCAACAGATGGCACGCACCATCAGGTCCCCACACTCGGCCATTCTGACATTATGTTTCGTCCTCGAAGCATCCGGTTGCATCTTCATCAGTCCCTGAATCATTTTCTCCACAAGACCAAAATTTCATGTGGTCTGCCGCGGTGCTGGTGCGACTAGGTCCTTCATGCGTACCGACCTTCTCTACTAGGTAGCGGTTATTCCTCAGCACTGAGGTAATTCTATATGGTCCTAAGAATTTGGGATACAATTTAAGACCACCACCGAATTGTGTCCTTTGAATAGCTACCAGATCACCTATTTTGTATTCTTTAGCTTTTTTCTTCCACGATTAAAACCTTTACAGTTTTCTTCTTGTACTTTAAACAGTTCCTTCTTAGCTTCGTCGCGTAAATCCTTCCTTCGATTTTCGAACTCCTCTATAATTTCTTCCTCTATCATTCCTCGTAACTTTGAATCATTCTTCAATTTCATGCGTGTCCCAATCAAAAGTTCAAATGGTGTTCTCTTAATACTACGATTAAACGAGGAATTCAAGTATTGTTGTACGGTATCTACATGTCTATGCCACTCCATGGGCTTCGATATAGACAATTTAGCCAGCACTGGTATAATGCAACGATTTATTCTTTCGATCTGCCCGTTACCTCTGGGCACTCCTGTGGTTACTAGCACATGTTCAATGTTTTCCTCAGCGCAATAGTCCCTAAATGCTTTCGAAGTGAACGCCGTCCCTCGATCGGTTATTATCCTCCTTGGACTACCAAAAATAATCGCTTGCTTCTTAAGGCGTGTCAGAACTTCATCGGTAGTCGTCGACTTTGTGGGATACAACCAAACGAATTTGGTGAATGCGTCTATAATAGCGAAAATATGGTTATACATCTTCTTTGTAGATGGCATGGGACCTAAATGGTCCATGTGGAATGTATCAAGTGGTAATTCTCCCTTTTCAATAGGGTGCAACAAGCCTTCTGCTTTTCCTTTCTTCCTCTCGACCAATAGACATTTGACACAATTGTTTATAAAATTTTGAATCTTCTGTCGCATCCGGGGAAACCAATATTCTTGTAGTAATATATATTCCGTTTTTTGCCAACCAAAATGTCCGCTTTCATGAGCCTCTCTGATAACTTCACTCTGCATAGCTTTTGGAACCACTAGTTGATCTCGACCTTCACTTTGACGAAACAATATTCCATCTCCAACCAGTTTAAAATCTGTATCTTCTTTCTTTCGAACGGCTTCTAAGTGTTTCCGTATTTCTTCATCTTCTCCTTGAGCCTTGCCAATTCTTGCCATTAGCGTACCCTGACTACCTGTCACGCATAGCACACTCACCGGACATCGGCTGAGAGCGTCAACGTGTCTCATTGCCGTTCCTGGGCGATGCTCAATAGTATACTGGAACTGTTCCAATAGCAGGATCCATCGTGAAACTCTTAAACAAGAATCTTTTTCTTTACCGTCATAGCAAATGCCTTGCAATCTGTGACAATCTTGAACGGGGTTCCCAATAAATATACTCGGAACTTCTTCAACGCCTTTACTACCGCCAATACTTCCAATTCAAAACTGGTGTATCTTTCCTCTGTTGGTGACGTCTTCCAACTTGCATAATATATAGGGTGCAGCAAACCATCATCTGGATCCTTTTGGAGTAAAATTGCTCCAAGTCCTCCATTGCATGCATCAGTATGCAGTTCGGTCTCTGCATCAACTTGGTATAATCTTAAGACTGGTTCCTTCACTAGAGCCGTTTTCAATTGTTCAAACGATGTCTCCTGATCTGCCCCAAAAACAAATTTTGCGTCTTTCTTCAGTAAGTTACTTAGAGGACGAGCGATTACCGCAAAATGAGGAATGAACTTTCTGAAGTATCCAGTCAGCCCTAAGAAACTCTGTATCTCTCTTATCGACGTGGGTTTCGGAAACTTCGATACAGCTAACGTCTTCTTCTCAGATGGGCGATAATGTCCCGCTTCTATCACATAACCCAAGTAGTCGACACTTCTAACCAACAAACTGCATTTCTTCCAGTTAATTACCAGACCATATTCACTCGCAACCTCAAGGACTTTTCCCAATTTCTGCAATCCTTCTTCTTCTGTTTTAGTCGCTATAATCAAGTCATCAAGGTAGGACAAAACTGTACCATTTGAAATGAGTTCTCTAAAAATTGCTCTTATGTGTCTCTGAAAGACGGCTGGTGAATTACACAGTCCAAATGGGACTTTGAGAAACTCGTACTGGCCATCTGGAACAATGAATGATGTAAATTTAATACTTTCCTCTTCAATTTTCACATGGAAAAATGCATCTTTAAGGTCCAGCGTGCTAAACACTACAGCGTTCTGCAGTCTGTCTAATTGATCATCCATCAATGGTAAAGGGTGCCTGTCTTTAATAATCTTCTTGTTTAGCATTCGGTAGTCAACGCAAAGACGCCAATCTCCATTCTTCTTCTCAACCAACACTACAGGACTAGAATAATCAGATGAACTATGTCGCACAACGCCATTTTTCAACCAGGATTGAATGATCTCGTTTACAATACGGCATTGCTCCACCGACAATCTTCGTGCACGTTGGTATACTGGTACATCATCTTTCAGCATAATTCGCATCTTTACTCCGCTTTCTTTAGTGCCTTGTGGCTGATATTTCTCAACCAATTCTCGCAATTCAGTCTTCACATTCTCATTTTCGACATGACTAATTGATAAATCATATTCATCATTCGGTTCATCTAGTAAATTTATGCTCAATACCTCACTCCATCCAGGATCGTCAATTTTAACCCCATCTTCTTCAGGATCTATCTTAGTTAAAGTTGCACACCTGCGTTTTAACTTTACCTCGGCGTAGTCTGATAGTTCACCTCCTATTAGTAATTCGTGCCCAATAAAACTGTCAGGTACTACGTCAAACACAAACGTAAAGTCTATCTGGTCAATGGAAACATCGGCTTTGAATCGTCCCAGCGTCTTGTTCTTTCCAGAGCCAACACCATCAAATGATACGCCTTCAAACTCGATTTTTGGTGCACCTAATTGAACGTACAAACTTGAACAAATTAAATGTAAGTCACTACCAGGATCAATCACGGCAACCACCTTTTTACCAAAGATCTCAACTTCTTTATATGTCTTTTTATCCCCTGATTTGACTGAGTCAACTCTTACTTTCGTGTTCCTTCCACTATTCTCACTCGAGCTCTTCAGTTCACGTGTGCACTTTGTAGCTACGTGTCCAAATTGATCGCAACTAAAACATTTCGGTCCTTTATCTTTATCCGGACAATTCGGACTAATATGCTTCTGACTTCCACAATTAAAACAAATTCTCTTTTTGTCACCTTCTTGTATTTTATCAGTTTGGAAAGGTTTTTTCACCCTATGATTTCCTAGTCGTGTATTTGCTTGTCTATTCCTTGAATTATTTTTCTGCGTTTCATACAGCGCTATTTTTTTTCTTAATTCTTTAATCGTACATGCTCCATACAAAACAGATTTATTTCCTTCTTCGTCTTGAATCCCATCTATAATGTACTGGATTTTTGCTTCTAACTCAATCTCACTATGGCTTGCAATCTCCAATACACGGTATACGTAAGCTTGATACGACTCTTCACTCTTTTTTTTTACCGAACTCAATTTTTCATGTACTTGTTTACTGTTTGTCGTGCGTGAAAATTCTTCAACAAGTGCCTTCCTCAATTTTTTCCAGGATGTGGCATGACACTCGAAATTAGCGAAGAGTTTTGCAGAACCGCGCAACAGTCTCTTTGCGTAAATCACCTTCTGTGCATCCGTCCAATAGCACAGTTCAGCTGTTTCTTCCAAATTTACTAACCAACGATGAATATTTTCGGCTCCATCTCCACTGAATGTCTCCAAAGCATCTTCGACATCTCTAAACGATAATGTCGTCTGTCTAGTGCGATGAGCATCTCGCTCTGTCTCCCTCTTCGAGCTGTGTTTACTAGTTTCTCTGTCTCGCTTATTCATACGACGAGTTCTTTTCTTGTTTTCCCTACTTACGTCTTCCTCTTCTTCCGAACTATCTTCGTCTTCGTCTTCGTCTTCTTCCTCCTCCTCTTCTTCACTGTCGTCTTGATTCAAAGCAAGTCTTAATCTTTCACGTAGTGTAACTTTATCGCCTGTAGTCTTGAGCCGTAAGTCACGTAAACGCGTCTTTAATTCTTTTAACTTCATCGATTCTATGTTTACACCGCTATCTACTTCCTGGTTTTCTTCGCCAGTGTCGTCATCGTCATCTCTTTTATCGTCACTCTTTTTCGCGTCGTTACGTGTTAAGGCCCGTCTTAACCTTTCCACGAGAATCGTTTTACTTCCTTTCGTCGAGAGTTTCAGTTCTTCTAGCTTATTCTTAATTTCGTCTTGTGTTAACGCGTCCACACTCTCCACTACGCCGTCTTTGCTACTACTTGCCATCTTTTCCGTCCGTATGAATGTACAAAATCGCAAACTCTTTGCACTCGTTTTTTGCACGTACCGCAACGCTTCATCAAAATGGCCGTCTTCTTGTTGCGGTCGCACGTTTTTGTCACACTGCTTCGTACTCGCCACGCACTCGGAAAAATAAACCTCAACGCGATCCCGGACGAGCCCCCAATTTGTAGGATCAGTTTGAGATTTTATTTTAGAATGCGTATAACGAAATAACAAGTATTGTAACAAGAAAACGAAATGTGTCAAGTATGCACGCGTCTATCAACAACAACCCCTTTTCCCGATCTTCTCTCTCGTTTTTTGTCTCTTCCGGCCGCACGCCGTCTCGTTACCACGCGTCACCCTTACGGGCTCTCGCGTCCAATAGATGGCACGCACCATCAAGTCCCCACAATAATATGTTTTAATGTCATGTTTTCATGTAAAAATTATATTTTATAGTTCTCTCGCGTCCAACAGATGGCACGCACCACGACGAGCGAGAGGGAACAGCTATTGTTCGCACTGGATTTCGTTATCTCCGATTGATAAAATCTGACGTTCTAGTCATCGTGTTAAGCCATCAACAATGTTGTCACGCAACTCGATGACGTACAATGAGGTTAGCGCATCGAGGTGCAAAAAAAATGGTGACTCTCCAAACATAAAATAGTATTTTTGCTCCGATTTGGATAAATGCAACTTTTGTAGGTAGATACCTTTATAGCTAAGCAAATGCATTGCCCTCGGAGCACAGTTTCTCCATGGAAAGAGCACATATTGCTCGCGATCTCTCCGTCCATTAAACGGCAGTCAACATGTAGGCCGGGAATATTATTTTTATTCGCCGTCGCGCATGTCTTTGCTACAAAAATGACATCTCATTTGCCACGCGCCTTGATCCGCGACCGGTCGCTGTTCAGCAGCGCTGCACCCGCATACGCGTATCTAATATGAGCGAAGAAACTGGAAGTTTAGACACTGCCCTCGACCTCTTTCACTCCGCGTTCGATGTTTCTACGTTAGATCAGTTTCGCGCGGAATTCTCACTTACGTAAATGCAATTTCTCCATCGACGTCTTCCTCCGTACGTCCATGCTGAATAATTACACTTACACTTCGCTTCCAAATCGTTTGCGGCCTCAATGACACTGCTGGGTTATTTCCACTTGCATATCAGAGCATACTAGCGATGACGTTCTACGATTCGTATCCTTGAATTTTTTCATTATTCGTCTCAAAACCCTGCCGTAGACGTCCGCATTCGGTAGAAAACGAATAAACGTTCGTCGGTAGCAGGGCTTGGCTGTAATAAAAGCATCCAAAAATTCAATACATAGGTATAAACTTGCAGCAATGTGTGTAAATCACAAAACATACTTTGTGGCTATATTCTTTTTATTTTAATTCACCTTTTGTCGGTCACGCAGAGAAACTTAAAATACAAATTTCCTAAACAATATATACCATTTATTTCTTGATTCCAATTTATCTTTTACTAATCTCTCAGGGGAACTTAACATACAAATTTCGCAATATACGTCATTATTTTTCTTTACATTACATAACTCACAGTTCGGTTAAATTCTTAAAGTCTTCCAATTTAATTGTTTAAATGTATAGAAATGTTGACTAATACATAGCCACAGCGTACATACTTTGTCACGTTAAATTCAAGAACACTCACACACATTTCTCAAATACGTGTACATCGTTCCGAAAGTATGGGACCCTGCTTCATCATCACAGCTGTATCACCCTCAATGTCATCGGCCATTTCCATGACCTTAGGAGTCCTTTAACGATTCTTTGATTTGAGGCGCTTGGCCTGTATACGCAGAGAGCAAGACTACTCCGTTGTTTTATTTGTCGCTTCACGTGACGCTCTTTGTCTGTGAACGTCGCAAGAAACGTCGTCTTGGTAGGACGATCTTGGAGCGATTCGGTTCATGAACTGGCACAAGGTACCCACAGCACGTTCCTTCTCACAAATGACATTCAACTACTCTCCTATTTATCTATTATCCGACCCTTGACGCGCATTATCCTTTTTATCCGCGCAGAGTTACGTCTGCGTCCGTACCGGCTTGCCTAACGTAATCGCTGACAATGGATAATTTCGCTGTCACACGAGAATGCATGCCGTTTTTGTGGAGTCGTTTCGTGTGGAGATATCGTGCGATTCGATCATATTTATACAATTGTTTGCGGGCATTTAATTGGTGTCATTACTATCGTTGCGAGCTCCGCTGGATGCATGGCAGAGTGACGAATGGAAACTTTGCGAATGCCTTGAAAGACTGGAGGTTCTTACGCGGAACGTTGGCGAACGTGAAACTTGGGAAACTAACGATAGGCATAATTTACGTCTATGCAGAAATCGCCGGCCCGGTATCGTTCGCAAGATGACCCATTGTGCACGAAGTTGAGAGCTTTTTCAGAAGATTCGTTCGCGGATTATTGTTCGAATAGCATAAATTGGATATTTACATCTTCGTTTGCATGTATTGCAACGTTGCTTTGCATAATGGCTGACAAACGATTATTTTCTAACAATGCACTCCCCATTTGAATTGGCCCATAAAGGAATATCGTGTGATTTTATCGTTACTGCTTAATTGTATGAGCACTGAGCCGTGTTAATATTTATGTCTTCCGTTTGTTTCTAAATACCAACGATTGATAATAATTAGTTTACGAAGCAAAGTTGACTACTAAATAAGGGATCACAGCATTGAATATATATAATTGAACATATATTATAATTGCATATAATTTGAAGCATACATCGTCATACCGCTGCACGCGTAACTAGCCGATAAAGCGGTCCCTGTTATCTCTAAATCTCAGTATGTATAACAATAAGTTTACCGAGCAGAGATGAACACCGAATTAATACAAAATAAATGTAGTCAGACATTAGTGAAATCAGTTTTGCTAACGTTCACCGCGTAACCAATGATCACACGAATTTGAAGCATGTTACCGT